>JAVSCE010018765.1:0-24448 GCA_032199065.1 Smutsia gigantea
TATACATAGTTAGTATGGAGTTATTGATAGTGTCAGAGAATGACATAAGGGCCATACAAGGGTAAAACATTGGTTATACTCTTTGGGAGAGCAAAATCTGGGGAAATAAGACATATTCACATGAAATGATCATTGAGAATATGTCGTTAATGATACTAACTGAGGGGCACAAGCAATAACTGTTATAAAAAATTGAGATGAGGAAAAATATTTTAGTGTGAGATAAGTAAGGAGGAAGTAAGCTACACTCTTCTAATTAAAATCACAGGCTGATTATTACCTCTGGCTTCAGAAATCCAAAAAATGTATCTCTAACTCTCAAAATGATTGTTATTTTAAAATTTGGGGCTTTGTTTTTTATTTGTATCATAGCTTTTCTAGCTACCAGGACAGAAAAGTTGGTACTGTCTTTTTAATTTTTACTCCAATTTGTTACAATTATCCCATTGATCAAATCTTGCTGATATTATGTACCCCTTTCCTACTTCATTCCTCTGTAGCCACCCCCTGGCTGAGTCCATATCACCTTACTGCTAAAGTGTTCCAGCATTCTAATTATTCCTCAGCCTACCATTTTCTCTTTCTCAGCTTATCTTGCACAAACCTGTAAGAGCCATAATTCAAACATGTTGCTTTTGTCTTATTGATGGTTCTACTAAAAATAATTTGATGGCTAGCTGAATCAAAATTAGCACTGGACAGAAGATAGCACTGGTACAGTGCATATATATCTTTATTTCTCATAGACTTCTGCTCAAGATAATGGTGATAAAATTCTGAGTTAAAAACTCAAATTGCCCTGGCTCTAACCCTCAACTGCTTAGGCAGAAACTCTAGCCTCCTGCAAAGTACATCTCCTATTTAATTATTTCTGAGAGCCCCCATGAGGAGTCCAACACCTGTTCAGAAACAAATCCAATCCTATGATATTCTACCAGGTGCTGCCTCTACTCCATGCTGCTTCACCAGATGCTAGTCTGTCCTGGTGGTGTTAAAGATGCATGATGGTGAATGGAGGGAAATGACCTTATTTTCCCTTTTGTTATAGCTCTAATATGTCACAGTATTAGTGAAACAGTTCTTTCATTTTTACTTTTGTAGTCCTTTTGAAAAGTGGGACCTAAATATGGGTCAAGATAGGTTGCACCAGGAATGAATTCAAGGAATATATTTCATAACTTTCAACTCAGAATCCCTGCTACCTTGGTCTTACACCAATGGTTAAAGTTTTGCCCTTGGATTAAGTATATCATGGCTTAGAAATTCTTTCCTTTGGATGTCTCTCCTCAAACATACTTCTGCCCTGCCAACCCTCCTCTCCCCCCTGCCCAGTTTGCCAGATATTCCTCAACTTTAGAACAGTTGTTCTCAAAGTGTGGTTTTTGGATTAACCGTATCAACATCTCCTGCAAACTTGTTAAAATGAAAATTCTCTAGTGCTACCAGAGTTCTAGAGTCAGAAACTCTGGGTGTAGAGCCCAGGAACACAGAGGTCAGGGTTTGAACAAAAACCTGTAGGTTATTCTGATACATGGCAAAGTTTGAGAAACACTATTCTAATATTAAGGGAAGCCTCCTCTCCCCACCCTTGCAGCAAATAAATAAATCTTAACAAGAGCAAAATGCCTCTAAATTCACGTTCTATAGCCAATTTTATTTTTCATTACTCTCCCAGAGCTCTGCAATGCTCCAAAGTTAGTCTTTTAGCCATTTTTTCTATATAATCTCCCTTAAGGGTTATGTATGTATGTGTGTGTATGCCTCCCACTTAAAGTCATGTCTAAAACTGTATTTTATCATCCTGATCTCAAAATACTTTTTTGTTCCTGTCTTTCCCACATGTTTCTGTATCAGTGTCATCCTCTGTCACACAGGCTTAAAACATTCAAGTAGTTTCATTTAGTTTCCTCACAGCAAGTCCTATTTTTAAATTTAAAATGTTTACTGCAAATAAATAATTAATTTTGCTTTCTTAATACAAAACTAGAACATTCATTTCAGGAAAATTAGGAAACATAGATTGCCAAAAGAAGAAAATAAAAAACACCCTTCAGCACACTACATGGCATGAAATATTAAAGATAACACTAGTGATACTTTACTTATACCATTCCTAAACTTACATCTTAACACATACATGTTTTTGTAAACAAAAATTGGACTATTCTGAGCTATTTTTTTCAGTTATCAATATATTGTGAACACCTTTTTGCATAAGTATACATTCATCTGCAACAATTAATATTAATTTTATTAATTTTAATATGGAATTAATAATATTCCATTATATGGCTGAACCAATCCCTGCTTCTCAGACAATTACATTATTTCCGTTGTTTAACTATTATGAACTTCACTGCAATCAATGTCCTTGTAACTGAATCTTTGTTCATGTACTTAAAATTATATTCCTAAAATAAATTTCCAGAAGTTCAAGTCAAACCAGAATTTGACTTGTCCTTCAATGTTTAATCAAGCCTTGTTTTCCATTCTCTCTGGTGCTGTCCTAGGTCACTGAGTGTGTTGAAGTAAACCGGTTGAGTTCTCTAGTTTCTTTTCCTTTGAGTACATTGTGTATATTGACAGATTAAACAGTGCTTTCAATATTTCCATCTACCACTGGAAAACCTTTAAAGGCACTTTCTTAACCACTAAATATCATAATTGGCCTGGCATTCAATGCTTTTCTTAATCTGTCCTCATTCTCTTTAACCAGCCTTATCAGCTACTAAATTGTAATAATAACCATTTTTCTATATAAGATTTGGTTTGCTCACTCACTGAACTAATTATATCTATCCAAAACACTGGCTCATCTTGTTACTCTAATTTAAAATATCCTCTCTCTTAATTCCAGATTAGCTTTGAAAGTCCACTCACATCATGTCCTATTTCCTACCTCCAAAATCCTCTATTTTCACTATACCATCTAAGATACAATTACTGAATTCCTTCAGATCTAAGGTTCATTTTCTTAATATTTAAAATTTTCTTGATTCAGCATTAAACATTTTTGAGTATCTAATGTTCTTTTCTTCAAAAGCTATTAATGGTGTGTCTTACAATTAAGGGTATCTTAGAATCAAGGAAATATGTCTCTTCCCTATTATCTTTATATGTTTACATTGATTTTCCAAGAAAACCTTGTCTTTTATGTTCATACTGTATCTCATTATGTTTATTTAGAAGAGTGATTGTCAAACTTCAGTGCAATTAACTCTCATGTGGGAAGCTGTTAAAATGCAGGTTTCTGGGCTCCATCCCCAGGAATTCTGAGTCAACAGAATTGGAGAAAAGCCCAGGAATCCGTGGTTTTGACAAGCATCTTAAGTGACTGTGATGTAGGTAATCCTCTGGCTTTACACTGAGAAACAGTTGTCTAGAACAATACCAGATAACTAATTGAATTGTTGAGAAATATAGTTGGTAATTGTTCATATGCATATAGTAAGAATTGTAACTAAGTTTTCTTATAATTACAATAATGAAACTGGAATCATTTATTGAATACCTACAGTATGGTGCTTTTTCCACAGAAGGGAACAGTCAGCACAGCCACATGGAAGCAGCGTATGCAATAGAAAGTGTGATGAATGGAGACCACAAGACCTAGGCCCAGAACCTGGACCTGCTGCTGACTAATGTTACAAGCATGGGTAGGTCAATTTACTTCTTATAATTTTGGTTTTCACCTTTTATAAAAGAAAAAAAGGCAGGAGAAAAAAATACGGCATGAATGATTTTGCTATGTGGTTTCGTGAAAGAAATGGGGACATATAATAAAGTTCTTCAGATTTCTTATGTCACTGCCCACAAATTGATT
Organism: Smutsia gigantea; assembly: GCA_032199065.1. Lineage (NCBI taxonomy): Eukaryota > Metazoa > Chordata > Mammalia > Pholidota > Manidae > Smutsia > Smutsia gigantea. The sequence continues at coordinate 3,824 of JAVSCE010018765.1, forward strand.
ACAGTCTGGTTAAGAAGACAATACATAAGCATCTCCAAGTGAAATAAATATATGACACCTGAGGCAGTACATATGGCTATGAGTGCTTCCCAGAAAGATGAGTATTAAATAGCCAAATCACTGTAAATTGAATCTGATTAGCTATTTGTTATAGTTCCTTTAGAAGACAGAATTCTTTCCAGGTCCAAAAGAAGCAAAGGGAAGGCTTGGAAATTGAATAAAATCTGAATAAATGTCAAAAAAGTGTGGTCAGATTTTTTATATTATTCTTGAACAAAGCAAATAACAATAACAGAAAGAGAGATGGTGTTCTGCATGGAGTCTAGGGAAAACATAAGGGTTTGTCACAGTGTGCTTCAATCACCAACCTAGGGTGGAGGTCACCTGAGCAGGTGGATGGCTGGTACCTGTCTGGTCCCTCAATCGATTCTAATGTGGCACAGTATGTTGGATAGTTGGGTGAACTAGCTCAATTAGTTTCTTCTGTACTGATGTCTTGCTTATAAGCTGCTTTAAAATATGATTTAGCTGTTCAAGCATTGAAGTTGAAAAAAGAAAATTCTTTGACTTGCTAACATGAATATCTATCTTGTAAAATAATCAGGTGACATATTGATCCAAGATTTAAGGCCCTTGAGAGTTTATCTCCTACCAGTTGGTCCTCATTAGCTGATCAACTCAGGTTGCACTGTGAAAAATCAAGCTTCTGGACCTTCAAAACCAAGCAGTAGATTCTGGACCATGGCAATGATAGTAGGGATGGATTCATCCAGTAATTCAAAAGACTAGATTCAGAGTCAAACAAATTTAAGTTAGAAGCCTAATCTGCCTCTGTTCCCTCATTTGTAAAATGGGACATGTTAGCTTCATAACATTGTTGTAAAGAGTAAATGGGATCGTGTATAAAGTGCTTATCATGGTGCTTGGCCCTACATCAAGAATGTTGTCTTGGTAGTCTGGAAATCCCCAAATCACGAGCAGAACCAATATCTGTTAAATGAATGACCAATAATCATCATTGTCACCTTTTAAGGTTTTTTTGGGTGCCCTCTGCTTTGCCTCAAAACCTCTCTATCTTTGCTATGTAATATCAGGATAATAATATGAGAGTTTCCATAAAGTAACACATGATTAGTAACAGGTGAGGTAAATAAATAATAGGTTTTTCGTACTAAAATTATTGAGATTAGTGGCACCCCAGGGGTCTAGGAGAACACTTGGGGACTATTTGGAACTTGGTCTAATTCTTAAAACAGGGTCACAAGCTCAAATACTGACAGGGATACTTGACATTAGGCCAGGTCTGTCCAAGGAAGGCAACCTCTACTCAGTTTCAGCCAATTGATGTTTTACAAGAACTTAAGTCTGCTTAACCTTTCAGTTTTCCCACAAAATATGGAATCTAGGTTTCAATACAAAAGTTCCTAATTGTTGAATACTGACATATAATTAAGAAAAAAATTTTACTTCAAGTCAAACCAAACGTGCCTGTGAGTCTGATTTGGTTTACGTGCTACCAGGTTGTGACCAGCACTTTGAAGAAAATTGAATAATTGTTACAGATAAACTGAGGCATATTAAAAAAATTTAAGCAAAATTTGAACTAAACTGATTTGAATCAGGCAGCAGATAAAATCTAGCAGATAGAAAGGAGCTCTGAGGACTTCAACAAAATGAAAGACATTTATAGGAATAAGGCAGTGGGAACAAGGAAGTTACACTAGGTAAAAAAATGAGTTGCTTATTGCAAAGTTACTTCCTTTAGAGGATAGCAGGTGACTATCAGGCAGATTATCCGACTAGTACTGATAAGGCAATTCCTGAATGACTGGTTTAAGATTCTATTTCTGGGAGAGCCAAACTGTACTGAAGTCTTGGTTTGGTGATGTGGGGCTTAGTGTAAGTAACTTCATTTTGGACCTATTGCCTTTTTTTACAAAAACAAACAAACTATAGAAGCAGAAAAGACACAAGGGTAACAAAAAGCATGGAAGAGGTAAAGTTTAAGATGCTTTGGAGTTTCCAAGTGTAGACCAGTTAGGATGAAGTGGGAGGTTCATTTAAAGGAGAAGAGAGAAAAAGTTGGACAAATTGAGTTTTGTTTTCGTGGAGCACCTTGTGTATTAGGGTTTTAGGCAGTGAGAGGACATTCTTAGTTTTTTAACAAATTAGTAAAACAGATCTTATTCTAGCATTAAGATTCAATAAACATTTGTTGGATATTTATTTGCTAAGCTCTGAGGCCTTGTTTTTAAAACCCCTAAAACATATGATTCACTCCTATCTTCAAGAGTTAGGGAAGATAGTAAATAAACAAATACAATGCAGTTTGATAAAGTTGCATTAAAAGTCTGTAAATGGTAGATAGTATATTTTGTCTAGTGGTATTGTTAGTGAAGATTTTATAGAGGAAACGCCTGAGCCATTCTTTAACAATATTTATTCCTTTCTATTTGAAGGGAAATTGACATTTATTACATTCCTTCTGAATGTTTTAAATTGTAAATATGATGTTTTCACTGTTCTTTTTTCTCAAACATGGATTTTCTAAGTACTTTTCTTTTCTGATCCCTCTTTTATACAGAAAGCAAAATCCTAAAAAAAGAGTGTCTTAAAATGAATTATTGAATGGATACTGATCCTTGGTTTTGTAGAATATAAAAGACAAAAGGGAAAGGCATTCCTGATGGAGGAAATAAAATGTGCAAAGATGTTGAAGAGGGAGGTATATGTGTGTTTGGGAGGACAGCTGCCATTGAACAAGCAGCATATTGTAGTGATTAAGGCATATGTTTTGGACACAGATTTAACTTTGGGCATTGGCTCTGCCACGTACGGCTTTGTGGCTTTTGGCAACTTAAGTGAAGCTTCTATTTTCTTACTAACTTGCACTACTACTGTTATTCTAATTTTTGTCCTTGCTACTTTGAGAAGATAAAGAAAATAGAGCCCTTAAAGATGAATCTAGCAGGGAAGGCAACAACCAGATTATAAAGGTCTTGTGTTTTATCCTGGGGATAAAAAGATATATATATTTTTAAAAGATCACCCTGGCAGCAGTGAGGACAAAAGGTCAGGGAGTGGGTACCATCCTGACCATGAGCAAGGAGACCAGAGCTTGGTAGTAGAGGTAGGTGAGGGGGTTTCCTACAGTGGGAGAACAGAGGTGACTTGATCTACTGGAATGTGAGCAGAGTTTAGAAAATTGTGTGGATGGTGTTGCTGCTAACCAACATAGGGAATTCAAGAGGAAAAATGGTTTGGATGGATTGATGCAGGGGGTTTGTTCAGTTTGAGACATGCTGAATTTGGTGCGGCTTTGTAATTTCAGGGAGGAGTTGGCCAGTGAACGTTATATATATATAACGCCTAATGTTTTTTGTAATGCCTACTATGTGCTATGCAGTATTCTCAGCGCTTTACATCTATTAATTTATTTAACTCTCACAGTAACCTGCTGAGGAAGGATCTACTATTCTTCCCATTGTAAAAAGTAGGATACTGCATCACAGGTGCCTTAACTTACTCAAGGTCACACAGATGGTAAATGGTGCAACTAGCACATAGGTCTGGGGCTTGGGGCACAGGTACAGGAAATGTGCTGACTGTGTGCTGGGCAGTGGGGTAAAATTGAGAACAAGACAGACCCAGGCTTTATTTTTATGGAGTTTATAGTCTAGTGAGTCATAGACATTTCAGGGTAGTAAAAACCAATCATACAGGTGAAGAATGAGAAGACAAGAAAGCCAAAGAATAAGTCCTGAGGAACACCAATATTTAAAGGATAAAGAGAAGAAAAAACCCTAGGAAGAGTTGAAGAAAGCACAGTAAAGAACAAGGAGGAAAATCAGGAGAGAACAAGGTCTTGGAAAACACTGGAGAAGGGGATTTTTCAAGGAGATCATGTTAATTGACTAAGAGGTGTAGTGATATAAGGAGTGAGGTTGTATAGTAGCATTGATAAGTGACAGATCTTTGATGGCCCCAGCAAGGGTAGCTTCTTGGGAGCAATGAGGATGGAAGCACATTGCAGTGGACTGAGGTGAGGTTTGAAAGCAGGACCAGAAGTGAGAGAGACTGGAGTGAGATGGGTTAGCAGTTCTGCAGCAGTCAAGCAAGAGAAAACAATTGTATGCATCAGAGTGACAATAGTGGGAAGAGAAGGATTGAAGGTACAAGACATTTTTTAGGGAAGAATTAATACTTGGTGACTGGTTATGAGTAGACAAGGGACGAAGAGTCTATGATAAGTCTAATCCCCATCTCAGGTTACTGGGAGAGTGGTGATGATGATGCCGGGGTTCTTGTTCACAGAGCCAAAGAATGAACTTCGTGAACAGTTAAGCTAGGAGAGCAAGGTACAGGCTTCTTTTTAGAGATAGAGTGAAAGGACAGAGCTCCTGGAGAGTCCCGGGGTGGTATGTTGTCTAGGGGTTTTCATAGGCAGTTGAGAGACAATGGGCTAGGGATGTAGACCTGTTAACTGGTTCCAAATGCCTTTGAAGAAATACTAAGTTTCTTCTTAGTCTTCCTGGTTATTTACAAGAACTGTACTGATCTGATTTCCTCCCAGGATAGCAGCTTCCTGGTCAGGGAGCATATCACTCAAGGCTGTCTGCTTTGCCCTAAAGGTGGACTGAGTCATTGTTTTACTTTTTAACTAATTGGATTTCAGGACAGAAATCCTTCTTGCCTTATGTTTTTTGGGGCTTGCAATAGTTTTGGGCTTGTTTGCTACATTGCCCAAGTTGCAACAAATCATTTGTTTAGGGCTGGAGGAAGGAAGGCAGCACTTGGGTAAAGTTAGAAAAATAAGTTGGGCTCCCTAGCAGGCCAAAGCAAATCTCGCAATGGTTATCCTGTTGTTTTTTCCAGAGGTCCTCACCCTACTCTGTCTAAGCCCATGGTTCCTGTCTCAGTGACATTATCAGAGATAAAAATTAAACATATTGAGTTCAGCATGTCAGTGAGACATCCAGCAGGCAGTTTATTAAGACTTGAAAATTAAAAATATAATTGTTGAAACATTTACCAGGATTGGCTTAAATTGTGCAACAAGCATTTTCCTGTAGTATTGAGACAGGGACCATGGGTGTAGTCAGAGTAGGGCGAGGACATCCAGAAAAATCAGGACAGGATATTTACAGTCAGCAATATAACAATGGGCAAAGAAGTCCCTTTTGAAACTCTGTGTTAAGCATTATGCAAAGTCAAGGTCACACTAATCCTCTAAGATCAAGATACCAGACTAAAAATATAGGCATCTTCAGTGAGGTCAGTTACAGGTCAAAAGGCCAGGAGCAACTTAGCCTAGAATGATTGAGTGGTTTTACAAATAGGGAAGGGTATCACAGCATAACCCTTGACTTTACTGTAAACAACCCTAGCAAGCAGAGAACAGCCCTGCCCACCTTGAGGGCAGGGCAAGTGGTACAAGTCCACACCCCTAAGCCTTTTTTTTCATGTTCTGGAAAAATCATTTTTTAGGAAAAAGCCTATAAAAACCCCTAGACAACGTACCACCCGGGGGCTCTCTTGTCACCTCCTGGCGTGAGCCGGGAGCTCTGTCCTTCCACTTTATTTCTAAATAAAAGCCTGTATCTTGCTCTCCTACCTTGCCTGTTTGCTAAGCTCATTCTTCGGCTTTGTGAACAAGAACCCCGGCATCAGTATTACTTGTGGAATATCCTCTTATGTAGCCATATGTTTACTAGCTGAATTCTCATTATTAAAACTTGAGGATAACTTTTATTATACTGCTAGAATCAAAGCTGTGTATTGTTGCTAAGAGAAAAAAATGCTTTTAATGAGTGCTTTTTAATGGATGTCTGACATTCATAGAAGGCCCATGATATTCATGTATTTTCATTTAATAACACTGTAATAGCAATTATTACCTGCCAGGAACTGTTATAATCATTTTACAAAAGTTAACTAATTTACATTTAATCATCAGAATTATCCTATGAGACAAATAGCTTATTATTCTAATTTTACAAAAGAAATATTGAGATTAGGTGAAATAACTTGGCCAAAGTCGCATGTGTAAGACTTTATCCACCATTTACCCCATTGTCCCAAGCACATGGGCAGGTGAAAATCATGTCTGGACTGGCCTCATCTTATCTCTAAAACATTTCACCCCACCCCTTAAGATCCAATCACCAACCAGATGGTTGCCCCACCCCTTAAGACCCAATCACCAACGTCCCACACCCTACTCCTTAAAAACGTGCTTCCTCACCCACAAGCTGCTGCTGTCTCTCTTTTGAGACAGCTACTCTGTTTGTCTTACAGGGAATAAAACCATGCTGATGGAGTTCTCGTGTCCTTTGCGAGTGAGTGAGCCGAGTAGCTAAAGAACCCTTTCAACATGTAATGTGGTAGAGATGTTGGTCATAAACAGTAGAGATGGGTGTCAAATCCAGGCAGTCTAGGATGGTATAAATGCAGACCTCGTACTTCCACATTTTATCAGTTTCCCATACATTTGCAAAATACCAAAAATGTAGTGAGTTAAAATTTCAAACAAAATGGTGGTCAAAACTTGAAACCTTGTAATACTATTCATTGATGTTGGTATATAATGTATTCATGTTTTAAATGAAAAAAAAACAATCTTAAATGTAATTTTCATGGGTTACCTTGTTTATGCAAACTATGATTTTGGATTTTTTCCAGCTGAATTTAAACCACTGGAAGTAATTATAACCACTGGAATTCATTGTAAAAGATACTGTGCAATACTAACTAAACATGTCACAAGATGGTCTTACGGCTAGAATATCAAAGCATTGTTTATTGACAGCACCACTAAAGAATAGTAACAAGCACAGGTGATGCAATGTATTGTTTACATGTAACTTTTCCTAAGGGGAAAAAAACATTCATGAGAATCTGCCCTCCTTTAATAATTCTATATATCTCTTTATAAAAGGATGTCATCAATGATGGTTTTGAACTTCTGACTGTACTTTTGAACTTTTTAATGTAACAAAACTGTAATAATTCATTTCTCAAACAGAATTAAAGTATACTCTTGACGTATGGCAATAAACTATAAAAAATATACAGACTAAAAAGTATAGGAATTCCAATTTATTACTAGTATCAATAGTTTTAATAATTATATTCCCTAATTCAGCCTCCTCAAGCAGGATGCCAAATAGCTGAAGAATATCTAATTAAAAAATGCCATCTGTAGTTCGGGGAGGGGGTGGGGTGGGGTGGGGGTTGGGGGGGAAGGGTGTTCCCAGCTCCAGTATGAAACTGATGAAAACGAAATAAGTCAAGGGAAAGGGCAGGTCAGGAGAAAGGATTTTATTCCTTACAGTCGCCAGCCAGGCTCAGCACTCTCCATCTCCTACCACAGTGGCTCGCACTCTCCTTCCCCCATCCACCCCTTCTAGCAGGAACTCCATGTGTGGGGTCCTTGGTGACTGGCAAATGCCAGACCAATTACATATCAGGAACGGAGGGAAGGAGAGAATGGCCGTTTTCTCTCCACCCCTTGCCGCAGATCAATGGGTGGCTCTGCAGTGGTAAACACCTATTGATACATTAATGGACTAAGGCCAAGTGGGAGATTCTGGAAATTATGCCATTTAACCCACACCATCAGAAAGTTCTAGTTCATGAAATACGAGTTAATTTTCTTATTTGCCCTATGAATATAATTTGGAACTAGATAATGGTGATGGATGCCCAGCATTGTGAAATTACTAAATGCCACTGATTGTGTACTTTTATTTAATTTTTATTTGTTCCAGCTTTATTGGACATAATGGATATAAAACATTGTATAAGTTTAACGTGTACAATGTGTTGATTTGATAGGCATATATTGCAAAATGATTACCACAGTAGGGTTAATTAACATTTCCATTACTTCACGTAATTACCATTTCTTTTTTGTCATGAGATTTAAGATTACTCTCTTAGCAACTTTCAAGTATATAAAAGTGTTATTATCTATAGTCCTCATGCTGTACATTAGATTCCCAGAACTTATTTATCTTATAACTTTGACCAGTATCACTCAATTTCCACCATCCACCCATCCTCTGGTAACCACCATTCTACTCCCTCTTTCTATGAGTTTGGTTCTTTTAGATTCCACATATAAGTGAGATCACACTGTATTTGTCTTTCTATGTATGACTCACTTCACTTAGAATAATGCTCTCAGGATCCATTCATGTTGTTGCAAATGGTAGGATCTTCTTCTTTCTCGTGACTGAATAATATTCCTGTGTGTATGTGTGTGTGTGTGTGTGTGTGTGTGTGTGTGTGTGTGTGTGTACTACATCTTTATCCATTTATTTGTAGAGGGATACTTAAGTTGTTTCTCAAGTGTGTTATTATGAATAATGCTGCAATGCACATGGGAGTACAGTTATCTCTTCAAGATCCTGATTTCATTTCCTTTGGCTATATATTCAGAAGTAGAGTTTGCTGATCATATATGGTAGTTCCATTTTTAATTTTTTGAGGGACCTCCATACTGTTTTCTGTAGTGGCTAAATCATTTTACATTCCCACCAACAGTGTATAAAGGTCTTTTTCTTCACTTCATTGACAACACATCTCTTGTTTTTGATGATATCCATTCTAAAGTGATATTCTACTGTGGTTTTGATTTGCATTTCCCTGATGATTAATGTTCAGCATTTTGTTATGTATGTGTTGGCCATTTGGATGTCTTCTTTAGATAAAATGTCTATTCAGTCCTTCTGTCCATTTTTATATTGGATTGTTTAAAAGCTATTGCTTTTTTGGCTATTAAGTTGTAAGAGTTCCTTATATATTTTGAATATTATATAATTTTGGATATCTCTTACCAGATGTGCAAATATCTTCTCTCATTGGAAGGGTAGCCTTTTCATTTTGTTGATTTTTTTTTTTTGCTGTGCAGAAGCATTTTAGTTTGATTTGGTCCTATTAATTTATTTTTGCTTTTGTTGCTTGTGCTTTTGGTGTCATATTAAAAAAAATAATTGCTAACACCAATGTCAAGGAGCTTTTTCCATTTCCTTTTAGGAGTTTTACAGTTTCAAGTCTTATGTTTAAGCCTTTAATGCAGGGAATACAAGCTTAAAGAACCAAAGTAAGTTACCTGGAAACCAGATATGAGTGTCAAAGAAGTGGGGTGAAGTAGATCTAGAGCTGGGATAAAAAGAGTGGTTAAGAGGACATTTTGGGGGCTGGAGATTTAGGACCATGTGATTTACACTTCATGCTTTTAGAATGGCTAGGGCCTGGTGTGTGATACAAACATGTAAAGAGGTCATAAAAATGTGCTTTAGGTTGTGTTTTTCCTTTCTGCTGCTTGAAGGTCTTTACATATGTTTTTTCTCTTTAATTTTTGAATTGAAGTTCAGTTGACATACTATATTAAATTAGTTTCAGGTGCACAACATAGTGAGTTGACATTTATGTACATTATGAAATGCTCACCATGATGTGTAGTTATCTGTCACCATACAAAGGTATTACACTGCTATTGACTATATTCCCTATGCTGTTAATTTTCAACCTTGCACACCTGGGGATCTTAAGGTGGGCTGTCAGACAGAATTCAGAAGGATGAAGGAAAAAAATGCTTATTTTTATTACCTTTAACTGGAATTTAGCATGTTTCTCATGGCCTGTCAAAGCAGGTATTGGCCAGCTCTGTGACTTTGTCACTTGTGGAAATGAATTTCATATCATATCCTAATCATGGCAGACACCTTGAAATACATTTACATTCATCTCAACTTTTAAATCACAGTAATTAGTACAGTCCTTGTGAATCAGGATTCCTTAATGCAGTCATGAAGAAACCTGTATTTTTATATCAAAATTCAATCAAATATTTTCACACCCACGTGTCATTATGTCTGGTTTCCTTTGCAATCTCGGGCATTTAAAAAAATAATCATTGATATACAATCTTGCAAAGGTTTCACATGAAGAACGTATTGTGGTTTCAACATTTACCCATATTATCAAGTCCCCTCCCCCCACCATTGCAGTCACTATCAGGGTAGTAAGATACTATAGACTCATTACTTGTCTTTTCTGTGCTGTACTGCCTACCCTGTGACTTACCTATATTGTGACCGCGAATTATAGTGCCCCTTAATCCCCTTCTCCCTCCCTCCCCACCCACTTTACATCTATGTTGTGATCACTGGAGTCTGTCGCATGTTGGGACTTTGCTTCTGTTTACTTGGTAGCTGTCGTGCACAACAAAAAGCAGAAAAAGAAACAAAAATCTCTGTTCCTTGTCAAAGTTAAGAAGTGGAAAGCGGCCCCTTAACGTCATTCACGCTCCTTTTCTAGCCCAGGGTACTCTGCTGTATACGAACAAGCCCAACGCTGTTCGCCGAGAAGCGCTCCCGGCTGGGGGCGGGACCGACGGAAGCCCCGCCTCCCAAGCCCAATCCCAGCTCTTCGCCCGCGGACAGGAAGCGGCGGCGGGCCTAGCAGCCCGGGAACCGGCTTCCACGCGCATGCGCGCGCCCCGGGGGCGACTGTGGAAGGGGGAGGGGCGGGAGGAAGGGGTACGGCTCTGCATGCCGGTTGGGTGCCTGTGTCACGTGATGAGGAAGGAGGCGGAGATCTCAGGCTCAGGGGAGGGAGGTAGAGTAGAGGGAAGGAGCGAGAAAAGGAAAGCCGGGAAGGGAGGAAGGAAACGAACGAGGGGGAGGGAGGTCCCTGTTTTGGAGGAGCGGGGAGCTTTGCCGGCCCCTGAAGTGGAGCGAGAGGGAGGTGCTTCGCCGTTTCTCCTGCCGGGGGAGGTCCTGGCTTCCCGTGGAGACTCCGGACCAAGCCTCTTCAGCTTCTCCCTTCGGATCGATGTGCTGCTGTTAACCCGTGAGGAGGCGGCGGCCGCAGAAGATGGTGTTGCTGAGAGTGTTAATTCTGCTCCTCTCCTGGGCGGCGGGGCTGGGAGGTGAGGCTCGACACCGAGCGCCGGGGACGCCGTGATCACGGCGGACCGCGCGGCGGCAGCGGCGGCCGGGTGGAGCGGAGCTCAGTCGCGAGGGGCGGCGGGCGCAGCAGTCAGCCCGGCCGGCCGGCGGCGCCACTCGGGCGCGCAGCTCTCCCCGCTTCCTATTGTCCCCTGCGCCCCGACTGCGTTCCCTTCCGTCGCGGGCCGGGAAGGCTTTGAGCCTCCGGCGAGGCCCTCTCTGCCTCCTCACCCCCGCCGCCTGGGTAGCGGGGGAGGCGGGGGTCGCTTCCCAGAGAAGCGAAGTCGGGAGGTTCGGGTCGCCAGGCTAGAGGCGTGGAGCCCAGGCCCTTGGCTGTAATTCCTCCCGCCTGCTCTCCGGGCTCCGGCACGGGCTGCCGCCGCGGGGTCTGCGGTCTTCGCCACCTCACCCTCCTCACCTTTGCGCCCTCAGCCCCTGCCGGGTGGCGGATTCCGGAGTCCCGTTTCGCCGCGTAGAACAGCCGCGCAGGCTCGTGGGAAGTTCGAGGTGTGCGGCGGGATTGGTGTATTGTTCTTTTCCCTGCACGGCGGTCCGGACCGACCGTGTTCTGCAGAGAGGCCGCCGATGGAGGGGTGACAGTGGGCTCCTGCTTGTCTGAGACCAGTGGCTTCCGCTCTCCGTAGTGCTTTGACTTCTGCGTTTGTGGTTGGAGAGAGATCTCTGGAGGGTGTGTTTATGTTAAGTGAAATATTCTGTCGCCCAGGGGAAAGGGTTTTGGTGGGGAGAAAGGTAGGCCGTTTTGGGATGTTCTTTGATCTGTAGGCTGGACTGAGTCTCTTAGAGGGACGGTCCCTGGGTGACCCAACTTGAAGTTTTCTAAAACTCTCAGGCGGAGTCGATACACTGTGGTTAGTCGGTTGTCAAAACTGCCATCCCCCCACCCGCCGACCCGACATTGGAGTTAAATTTGCTAAAAGCATAACATTTCTTGATTACTCAGGTTTTGAAGACGGTTTTTATTTCCGTGTATCCAAGGATCAGCTGCATCATTTTGTTGTTGTGTGAAGGGCTTAATTTTAGGTAAACTTTCTGACTTGCCTCAAAGTATAGTTAAAAACTTCGAAGAACGTTTGAAAGCCATTGGATTGAAAAATTTTCCGGAATGCTTCGGATAAGTCTAAACTGATAATTTAGAAAATATCTGTGTATTTCATGTAGTGTAGTGTTTTCTTCTTTTCTTTGTCACTTTGAAGAAAGTGACAGAGCCAAACATAATTTTGTCCTGTATTCTACGTAGGCCGAGGATGCTCTGTAGGTAGACTTCGCTTGTAGTTTGCAGCGTTCATTTGTTCGATACACATTTTAGATTAAGAGCTTCTAGTAGTTTAGTTTTAAGAAGTATCATGTGCTAGAAACCTTTTATAAGGGCCTTTTCATTTAACGTTTGCCTTTACGTTCTAAATGTGACTTCCAACAAATCACTTTTCTGTCTGTCTTCACTTTTTCTGAATATAGTCAAGAGATACTAATTTTCTAAGAGGTAGTAAAAAGTAAGAAAAACACATGAGGCACTCTAACCTCCTGAGTAGTAGCAGTATATAAAATGTCTTTTGTAAGAATGAAAGTAAGAATAGAAACTGGTGTAGTCTGATGGCTGAAGAAAAAGTAAATAAATAGGATTGTCTTTGTCCTTTAAGATTCTTGCTATACAAAAGTTTTCTAAATTCGGAACTCCAGTCATTTATATGTCATTTTGCATTAAACATTGGTTAAAAGGTTACTTACTTTGATGTTTATTTTAAGCAGAACTTAACTTAAAAAGATACTAAGAAGTCTTTCATTTTAGAAATAGCATCCAGATTGTAGCTTTTGGGTACACGGAGATATTTGTAATTTTATTGTAAGATACACTGTTTTCATCTCCTAACCGGAGCTGTTATGGTTCAAGTTTGTAAGAAGTTTATATGATGATGTGTAGAAAGAGTATATTCAAATTGAGTGCATTTGTTTTAGCATGTGAGACAAACGAGTATGTTACATAGATTAGGAGAAGTAGTAGTGGAATATGGATTTAACTTGAAAGTATAATTTTTAGGAACGGAAAACCTTTTAATGGTTCTGCCCTTTCCAACTTGTCAATCGCTGTTCTTTTTCTTTTTTTTTTTTTTTGCTTTTAATACAATGGGTGGCAGGCTGGAAGAGAGAATTAAAGTGTTTAGACTCATAAAACTTAAACTTTGCTATCTAGCACAGATCCCCTCCTATGTTGTATTTGTAGGGAGATATCAAAAGATTTCTGGATTTCAACATCTGTATAGATAGGTACAAATATATACATAAAAATGTTTTTCTTTATTATTTGTAACCATGTTAGGAATTTATTGGATCTTTTCAGATTAACTATATATGGCCCAAAGAATTTTTATGTATGTATGAATATTACTTTTTAACATATGTGTGTTGGAGAGTTGATGTGTTTCCTTCGTTCTTTTTAGGAAATTGATGTTTTGGAGAGGTCAAAAGGTATTTTAGCTCTATCAGTAAATTCAATCCCATGGTGTTTTGGTTTGAGGAACTCATGCATGAAGTGAATTTTAAGATATGACATATTTTTAATATTTAAAAACCTGGTGTAAATGCTTTGCTTTGTACCATGCATTTTGTAGAGATAAGTTTTCTGGAAGTTTGGCCAAAAGTATTAAATGTATCAAAGTCTAAGCTTGAACTCTTCTCTCACTTCATCCAGCAAATAAAGGTCTATGAAATTAAAGAGACAGACTTTTTGTCTTCATCTTTAAGGAATTCTGACTCTTCATCTTTTTTATTTAAGACTGATAATCTAGTTAGCTGCCGTTTTAAGAATGCCCATTTCAAACCATCCCCTACATTAACAGTATATTCTCTGTATAGGTACAGATCTCTTTGGGTAGTAGCGAGGGTTTAGGGAAATGGGCCTGCAGGTACCTTTCTGTTTTCTGATGCCTTTTTTATAATATAACTTTAAGATCTTCAAGGGTGTTGGTTATCTGATGTCAACTTGCAGGGTTGAATAGGGAGCGTAAGGGACATTGCTCTGTCTTTGGTGTATCTGTTACTGTGTTACAGGAGTGTCACTTTTCAGGCATTTATGAGAGAATGGAGATACTTCACAGTTGAAGAAATAGGCTTGAAGAAATAATTTTTCTACCATCTACCTTCTGACTGGTGAATTAGCCATTCAAACGCAAGCCAGTTTGACTCAAAGCCTGAGCTTCTTTTTACCCATTGTCCCCTCATACTTTTTGGAAAATAGTCTTCACACATTAGCTCAAGTTGGCCTCTGGGCTGAACCACCTTAGAAATGTGTTTTGTTTGATTTGCAACGTCTTTAATTTCAACTAGTGATCAACATTGGAAAATTGGGGAATTTCTCAGTGAAATGAATGGATTTCTGTTTTTGGGGGAAAACTTGAATATCCAGGCACTACTAGACTATGTTCTTGTTGTCTAGAGCATAGTGGTAGAGTGGTTGCTGCCCTCTTTAGACTGGGCATGTGCTTACCAGTCAGTGCACTTGCTGTCATTCTTGCTGGTGGCAATACCCTTGGCTTGCTTCACTCATTTTTGTGATCTGCGGGGGTCCTGTAGGTATGTTATTCGCATCTCTACCTTGGCTTGCCAAAATATTTTTTTGGACTGTGAAGTCTTAGCCAATTTTTAATACATTTTTTAAATTCCTTATTTTTTTCAAGTCTTAAAAATTTGTTAGTAAAACCTGTGACATATACAGTACTTTTTATTTAGCATTGTGTTATTACATATTTAAAAAAATCTGTTTTCATAATAATAATTTGAAGTGCTTAAAGTATGATGACTATATTTTTTCCAGATCTATTTCGCTCACTGAGCAAATAATAAATCATTTATTTTTCTGTTGAGATGAAACTCAAAGGAAAAAATTAGTTGAGGATCATGTAAATAATAACTAATGTAGTCTTTTTTTCTTTTAAGAATTGGTTATAAACATAAACTCTGCTTTTGAAATTAATAAAATGAAATAGAACAACAAACTCAATAATCTACATTTTTCTAACATTGTTGGGATATGACAGATTCAGATATGAGAAGATTCCCATATAACAAGTCTTTAGGACCAGACTTAAAATTTTGGCAGTTTTTGATGGAAGTTGGTTCCTAAGATGTATTATGTATTTATTGTGTCCTTAAAATGGGCTGAATTTAATCTTTTCTTAAATGATTGAGGTTTAGTATAAGAACAACTATTATTGTTCTGGGCTCTATTGTAGTTTCTGTTTTTTGATTTCAGAAACAATTGAAGTGGGCATTTAAAATTTATTCTGTAAGACTTTACTTTTTATTGTTGTATCTACTTTTAATAGTATTTCTAACTTTTTGGTTAGATTCCCTGGCTTTCTTGCAAGCTTTGAGGGTATGATCTAGTTCCTAATGTATTTTCTATGGGGAAACTAAATCACTTGACAATGCTTGCATGTAAAGTGGATTAAGCAAGTTCTGAGTCTTCTATGAAGTAAAGTACAGGAGGTTTAGGCTTAAAAAAAAAAAGTATATGTTTTGACTTGGTAGAGTTTAGTGTTTAGGTTGCCCTGTTCTTATTTTCTGAACAATTGGGATGGTGTTGTATTATTATGTTTTGCTAGTTAAAGTGAGACAAAGTAGAATGGGGAGAAGAAACTGATGAATAACCAAGAAGACACAGCAAATAACATCTACACTCATTTGGTTGCAGGAAGATCATTTCCTTGATGTAAATCATCAGTACTCTGTCTGGTTCCAAACTAATATACTAGGTTACCCTAATGGGGGCAATTGTACTTTTCTCTACGGGAATGTAAGTTTAAGTTAAAAAAAGTATTTTATATATTTAGAGGAGAGATTAGGTGAAAGGTAATGACAGAGATTCTGGATACTGTATTTTATTGTTTGCAGTAAGTAGCTGTTGTGTTACAGTTTTGGTGACTTTGTGATTTGTATCAAGTTATATTTCTTGTGTCCCTCTGAACTGTATCACATTCTAATAGTCAGAAAATTTGTGTCAAATTTGGAGGTATATTTTTGGGATGGCCTGGCTTAAAGTACAGTCTATGCAGGGTACCAAAAATGGAGTTTGTGTGTGTGGAGAGGTTTGGGGCAGGGCAAAGGCAGTCATTGGACATAGCTGCTAACATAAATTTTCAGTGAGAGGCCTATCTGGCCACTAATGGGGGAGACATGAAAGGCTGTGTACAGAGAGACACACAGTGGTTTCAAATCTGAGCCCCAAGTCACAGGGCAGGCACTCCATATTGTAGGGATTGATATGAATTTGGTCTTTTTTCACATGGGCAGCTCTTTGTGACATGCTTATGTAAAGAGCCCGAAGGTTTTGCTTTGTTCCTTTTTTTTTAAAGGACTATTTGATTTATTTAATGATTGTTAGTGATTCTTCCAAGCAACTCTGTAAAGTCTGTTCTGAATAAAAATCCAGCAGTTGTAATTCTAACTAGTTTAGTGGTCAATTTTTATACTAGGGAAAAGGGAGCAATGTTAAGGACAAGTGGGAAAACTAAATCTGCCAGTTAGATTCTTATGAGGACAGTAGTGTTGCTATCCAGTAGTGTGAAGGCTCTGCCTTAGTGCTAGTGGGGTCAGTCCTGTCTTCACTAGGTTGCAGGAAACAGCAGAGCTGAGAACAGTTCTCAGGGAAATGTAGACTACCTTTGATACTAGGTGAGTTCATTCTGAGGCTGTTACAGTTTCAACTAAATAATGTGAGGACGTGTACAGTATTACCGTTAGTTACCAGAGTTTATTGTATGTCTCTGGATAGAAAGTCATGAAGCCACAGTCATGAGTGAGAAGTAAAAAAACACTGAGTTTGTCAGCATAGACAGAAATGCCATGATATAAAAATAGTTTTAATTATGTACTGTAGTTGCAGTTGAAATGAGGATTAAACTAGAGGGACATCACATAGTTGGGGAAAGTTTTTTGAAATAGAAGAGGATGGCATGTAGCCTGGTAAGATGATTGCAGGCTTTCTTGCCTGGAATGGATAGTACATGGCAGGAAATAAGGAGAAATGCTAACTGGGCCTTGATAACCAGGAATCTAAGTATTCACATTTTAGGCCGTGTTAACTGTGAGGTAGGTTTTATGGAATGTTGGTTGGAGTCCATTTTGAGGAGTTGGGATATGATACCATAAGGAATAATTTAGCTGCTTCATGAGTTGGGTGATTGAGTCCTGGATTAGGGTGGTGGTTATAGAAATAAGTAAGGATAGAACAAGAAACCACATGAAAGAAAATCTGGTAAAACTTGGCAAATATTTAATGTGAAGCTAACAAATTTATTGAGGGCTCACTCTGTTGAATTTAGATGTTAGAGTCTGTTGCATCAGGGAGTGTGGATTTATGAAACCTTGAGGGTCTCAGTCTTTGAAGTTGGAAATACCTAAGATTTGAATCTAGATAGAGGTTATTGGTTGGGATGTGTGTCAGATCCTAGCTGCAACCCAATATCTTTGTTGGGGATTGGTTAAAAGTTTGCACAGTTCTTATAATCGAGTGGCTAGTCATTTGGGAAGCACAGCTCCAGGCAGTTAGGAGATAAAAGTGGTGAATTTGGAGTGGAGGGGAGAAGTTAGATCTGAAGATACATTAACAAGTATAATTTTACTTTACAAGTATACGTTTGCTCTCCTTAAGTTGGAATTAGGCTCTTCAATTAAGATTATGCTACCCTTGATATATGTGAATTGTGCACTTCCTATTTCAGAGACATACTGAGAAAGAATGTGATCTTTGCATTTGAAGTGAATGTAAATATGTGGTTGGTGGAACAGATTTTTCTTTACATTTATTTTGTTTGCATTGGTGATGGGGTGCACACACATATGCATATTTGAGCTTTGAAATTTTTATTTAGTTTTCAGAAGAATACAGATAGAATCCTATACATATGAATTGAGCAGGATATTAATTGGCTACCTCTTTTCCTAAGAACTAAATGGGTTAAGTTTGTAAAAGTACTGAAGGACTATGAAGTGTTATACAAATATTACTAAAATTATGTTGTTTCCAGGCCTACTGAAATCTAATACATGCAAAATATAGATGGAAAAAAATGTACCTTTAGAAGTTGAAATACTAGAACACTATTAACAAGCATTAGAAAATAAGAAAACCCATAATTCCTTCAACACAGGTTTATCACTGTTTAATATTAATCATTCAGTTTTTTTAAATGCCTCTTATGGTAAATTTACATCATAGTATTTATGCAGTTTTGTATGCTTTAAAAAATTAATATGTAGTTAAAATGTATATGCAAAGCAGACAATGAAATATTTAGAAGTAGTCTAGAGACAGTTTTGGTTGCCAGAATTGTAAGGATGCTACTGGCTGGTAGTGGGTAGAGGCCAGAGATGGTGCTGAACATCTTACAGTGCATAGGTGGCCCCCAATAAAGACTTATCTGGGCAGAATGTCTATTGTACTGAATTTGAGAAACTCTGCTCCAGAGGAGATTTATGTCTTTTTGTTGTTGTTATTTCTTGCTGTTTAATTGATTACTCAACTTCTATAACCCTACCATACTTATATCCTGTTCAGGCCTTTCTCTCACAATGTTCTGTGCACTGCAGTTTTGAAAATTTACTTTGTCATTTATTTTCCTGCATTTCCCATTCTTCTCTTTATCTTCCAATTTGTGGCTGGGAGGTGAATCTGATTCTGTTAATTTATAACAGTGATTGAATGACTGATAGCCCATGAGGATTATTTAAAAATCAAACCAGACAGTTTCTTGTTAAGCCAAAAGAGCTATAGACTAGTAGGATTTTAGTTTCTGTGGGAAAAGATACTTTGAGGGACTGAACCAGCAACTTACTCCCAAAATCTATCTTCAGACTTAGTTTTACTCAGTTTTAACTTTTCACAACTTATTTTCTTCAAAATGTTAACTTCTGAGTCCTCAAAAATCTTCATGTATTTTCATAATTCCGTTCCTCCCTACTCTTACTGTTAACACCTTTGGCAGAATTGTTTTATTTGCACATCCCGATTTCCTGGAAGGAGGCAGAGGCAGATGGTTTGGGGTGTATGATGGGAGAAGGGTGAGGTAGAGAGAGTGGGTTTAGAATGAAACCCAAGGGGTTGATATATGGCAACAGTGGGGTGGTGGTTGGAGCCATTGTGTGTGTGTGTGTGTGTGTGTGTGTTTTACTTAGGTTGAAAAGTCATACTCCTGTATATGGGTTATTGTCTTCTATTCTTGTGTCTGCACTTATCTGAGAGGCATTTCAGATAAGCATAGAAGTCTAAATTATGTACATATTTCCACTTTTAGGTTTGTAAGCTGTACTTCATAAGTTAATGATAGAAATTTAATAGATTCAGGTTTGAATCATTGATGTTTTGTGTTCTTTGTGGTTGATTTAATAATTTTTAAAGGGCTACTTAACTTTCATTTTTGAGGCAGCTAGCTGTGTTATTTTAAATTCTTATAGACTAACATCTCAAAAAGTGGGTGTGTTGAAATATGCTTATAATTTTAGACACATCCACTTATCTTGAACTTTCACTTGTAACTGTTAGGTATAGATATTTGCTTGTAGAAAATGATTTGACTTATTTTAGTGAAGAAATAGATTACTGTGGCTTAAGGTTGAAGTCGCATAGAAGTAGTTTTTCCAGTAGTGTAGTAATGGCACTTAAATGTTTTGCTGAAATACAGGACATGATAGTTCCAGGAAGCCTATTTTTGTCATACAAGAGAACAGTTTTGTCAATGGTATTTAGTGCTTCAAAATCAGAGCGAAATGTATTAAATATAAGAAGCATTGGTCAACACAGTTGATGCCTAAGAAATAGCTGATGAGTCAAGTTCCTTAGTATTCTAGGAAATACACTTTTATGTTGGGGAAAAATGCTCTTGGTACCTAATTTTAAAATTATACAAATGAAAAATCTGTTGAAAACAACTTGATTACAAGTAATTTTTCTGAGGAGTGGAAATGTGCCAACCTTAACTTACTCTTACACATCCTCTCATTTATTGTAATTGAGTTTTTCTGTAAATAGGAAGATCTGTAACGTCAAAACATTTTTGCAGCTTTTATTTCCCCATCCTTGAGATTGTAGAATCTACTTTAAGATAGATAGGAAAGAAACTAATTTTATGTGTTATATAATATTGCTATCTCACATAAAGATAATGATACCTGACCAGCCATCAGTAAGAGATGTACTCTGTTTTTTCCCGCTGATGGTAATGAAATTTTCATTCTCTGTTTTATGCCCTATTCTTATATTTAACTAGGAACATAAGATTGTAGCTTTTGTATTCAGGAGTTGGGAAGCAAGCTTTTGTTTGCAAGGGTTCCTAGGAAGTAGGATGCTCCCTACCGGTGGAATATGGAAAATAGTTGTAATAGTTAGCATTTATGGGATACTTATTATATACCGGGCACTGTTAGGACATTTTGATTACTAACTCAATCTTTTTTTTTTTGGTATCATTAATATACAGTTACATGAGCAACATTATGGTTACTAGACTCCCCCCATTATCAAGTCACCACCACATACTTCATTACAGTCACTGTTCATCAGCGTAGTAAGATGCTATAGAATTGCTATTGTCTTCTCCGTGTAATACTGCCTTCCTCGTGCGCCCACCCCACATTATGTGTGCTAATTGTAATA
>JAVSCE010018766.1:0-59296 GCA_032199065.1 Smutsia gigantea
TATTATGGTTATTAAACTACCCCTTCATCAGGTACCCCTCACCAACCCCATTACATTCACTGTCCATCAATATAGTGAGATGCTATAGAATCACTACTTGTCTTCTTAGAGTTGTACAGCCCTCCCCGTGCCCCCCCCAACATTACATCTGCTAATGGTAATGCCCCTTTTCCCCTCTTATCCCTCCCTTCCCACCCATCGTCCCCAGTCCCTTTCCCTTTCCTATTAGTCCGTTCTTGGGTTCTGTGAGTCTGCTGCTGTTTTGTTCCTTCAGTTTTTTTTTCTTTGTTCTTATACTCCACATATGAGTGAAATCATTTGATACTTGTCTTTTTCGGCTTGGCTTATTTCACGGAGCATAATACCCTCTAGCTCCATCCATGTTGTTGCAAATGGTAGGATTTGTTTTCTTCTTATGGCTGAATAATATTCCACTGTGTATATGTACCACCTCTTCTTTATCCATTCATCTGCTGACGGACATTTAGGTTGCTTCCATTTCTTGGCTATTGTAAATAGTGCTGCGATAAACATAGGGGTGCATATGTCTTTTTCAAACTGGGCTGCTGCACTCTTAGGGTCAATTCCTA
The DNA here is from genome assembly GCA_032199065.1 of Smutsia gigantea. Lineage (NCBI taxonomy): Eukaryota > Metazoa > Chordata > Mammalia > Pholidota > Manidae > Smutsia > Smutsia gigantea. The sequence continues at coordinate 591 of JAVSCE010018766.1, forward strand.
GGAGTGGGATTCCTGGGTCAAATGGTATTTCTATTTTGAGTTTTTTGAGGAACCTCCATACTGCTTTCCACAATGGTTGTACTAATTTACATTCCCACCAGCAGTGTAGGAGGGTACCCCTTTCTCCACATCCTCGCCAACATTTGCTGTTGTTTGTGTTTTGGATGTTGGCCATCCTCACTGCTGTGAGATGATATCTCATTGTGGTTTTAATCTGCATTTCTCTGATGATTAGCAATGTGGAGCATCTTTTCATGTGCCTGTTGGCCATCTGAATTTCTTCTTGGGAGAAGTGTCTATTCATATCCTCTGCCCATTTCTTAATTGGATTATTTGCTTTTTGTTTGTTAAGGTTCCTGAGTTCTTTATATATTTTGGATGTCAACCCTTTATCAAATACATCATTTATGAATATATTCTCCCATACTGTAGAATATCTTTTTGTTCTACTGATGGTGTCCTTTGCTGTAAGAAGCTTTTCAGCTTGATATACTCCCACTTGCTCATTTTGGCTTTTGTTTCCCTTGCCCGGGGAGATATGTTCATGAAGAAGTTTCTCATGTTTATGTCCAAGAGATTTTTGCCTATGTTTTTTTCTAGAGTTTTATGGTTTCATGACTTTCATTCAGGTCTTTGATCCACCTTGAGTTTACCTTGTGTATCAGCCTAGACAGTAGTCCAGCTTCATTCTCTCACATGTAGCTGTCCAGTTTTTCCAACACCAGCTGCTGAAGAGGCTGTCATCTCCCCATTGTATATCCAAGGCTTCTTTATCAAATATTAATTGACTGTATATGTTTGGGTTAATGTTTAGATTTTCTATTCTGTTCCACTGGTCTGTGGGTCTGTTTTTGTGCCAATACCTAATTGTCTTGTTTACTGTGGCTTTGTAGTAGAGCTTGAAGTCAGGGAGCGTAATTCCCCCTGTTTTATTCCTCCTTCTCAGGATTGCTTTGGCTATTCGGGGTCTTTTGTGGTTCCATATGAATTTTCGAATTATTTGTTCCAGTTCTTTGAAGAATGCTGTTGGTAGTTTGATAGGGATTGCTTTGAGTCTGTAGATTGCTTTAGGTGGTATAGCCATTTTGACAATATTCTTCCTAGCCAAGAGCATGGGATGAATTTCCATTTGTTAGTGTCCTCTTTAATTTCTCTTAGGAGTGTCTTGTAATTTTCAGAGTACAGGTCTTTGGGTGGTTTTTTTTTTCCTCGTTAGGTTTATTTATTTATTTCTTCGTTAGGTTTATTCCTAGGTATTTTATTCTTTTTGATGCAGTTGTGAATGGAATTGTTTTTCTGATTTCTCTTTCTGTTAGCTCATTGTTAGTGTATAGGAAAGGAACAGATTTCTGTGTGTTAATTTTGTATCCAGCAACTTTGCTGAATTCAGATATTAGTTCTAGTAGTTTTGGAGTGGAGTCTTTAGGTTTTTTTATGTACAGTATCATGTCATTTGCAAATAGTGACAATTTGACTTATTCTTTAACAATCTGGATGCCTTGTATGTCTGTGTTCTGTCTGATTGCCATGGCTAGGACCTCCAGTACTATGTTGAATAATAGTGGAGAGAGTGGGCATCCCTGTCTTGTTCCCTATCTTAGATGAAAAGCTTTCAGTTTCTCACCATTAAGTATGATGTTAGCTGTGGGTTTGTCATATATGGCCTTTATGATGTTGAGGTACTTGCCATCTATACCCATTTTGTTGAGAGTTTTAATCATGAATGGATGCTGAATTTTGTCAAATCCTTTTTCAGCATCTATGGAGATGATCATGCGGTTTTTGTTCTTCTTTTTGTTGATGTGGTGGATGATGTTGATGGATTTTCAAATGTTGTACCATCCTTGCAACCCTGAGATGAATCCCACTTGATCATGGTGTATGATCCTCTTGATATATTTTTGAATTCGGTTTGCTAATATTTTGTTGAGTATTTTTGCATCTACGTTCATCAGGGATATTGGTCTGTAGTTTTCTTTTTTGGTGAGGTATTTGCCTGGTTTTTGTATTAGAGTGATGCTGGCTTCATAGAATGAGTTTGGAAGTATTCCCTCCTCTTCTATTTTTTGGAAAACGTTAAGGAGAATCGGTGTTATTTCTTCTCTATATGTCTGGTAGAACTCAGAGGTGAATCCATCAGGTCCTGGGGTTTTGTTCTTGGGTAGTTTTTTGATTACCGATTCAATTTCGTTGCTGGTGATTGGTCTGTTTAGTTTTTCTGTTTCTTGCTTGGTCAGTCTTGGAAGGTTGTATTTTTCTAAGAAGTTGTCCATTTCTTCTATGTTTTCCAGCTTGTTAGCAAATAGATTCTCATAATATTCTCTAAGAATTCTTTGTATTCCTGTGGAGTCCATCGTAATTTTTCCTTTCTCATATCTGATTCTGTTTATGTGTGTAGATTCTCTTTTTCTCTTAATGAGTCTGGCTAGGGGGTTATCTATTTTGTTTATTTTTTCAAAGAACCAGCTCTTGGTTTCATTGATTTTTTCTATTGTTTTTTTCTTCTCAATTTTATTTATTTCTTCTCTGATCTTTATTATGTCTCTCCTTCTGGTGACTTTGGGCCTCATTTGTTCTTCTTTTTCCAATTTCAGTAATTGTGTCTTTAGACTATTCATTTGGGAATGTTCTTCCTTCTTTAAATAGGCCTGGATTGCAACATAGTTTCTTCTTAGAATTGCCTTTGCTGCGTACCACAGAAATTGTGGCTTTGAGTTGTTGTTATCATAAGTCTCCATATATTCTTTGATTTCTGTTTTCATTTGGTTGTTAACCCATTGATTAATTAGGAGAATATTGTTAAGTCTCCATGTATTTGTGAGCCTTTTTGATTTCTTTCTAAAATTTATGTCTAGTTTTATACCTTTGTGATCTGAGAAGTTGGTTGGTAGGATTTCAATATTTTTGACTTTACTGAGGTTCTTTTTGAGGCCTAGTATGTGGTCTATTCTGCAAAATGTTCCATGTGCACTTGAGAAGAATGTGTATCCTGTTGCTTTTGGGTGCAGAGTTCTGTAGATGTCTGTTACGTCTATCTGTTCTAGTGTGTTGTTCAGTGCCTCTGTGTCTTTAGTTATTTTCTGTCTGGTTGATCTGTCCTTTGGAGTGAATGGTGTTGAAATCTCTTAAAATGAATGCATTGCTGTCTGTTTCCTCTTTTAATTCTGTTAGCAATTGTTTTATATATGCTGGCGCTCCTGTGTTGGGTGCATATATATATTTATAATGGTTATATCTTCTTGTTGGACTGACCCCTTTATCATTATGTAATGTCCTTCTTTATCTCTTGCTACTTTCTTTGTTTTGAAGTCTATTTTGTCTGATACAAGTAGGGCAACACCTGCTTTTTTCTCCTTGTTGTTTGCATGAAAACCTTTTTCCATCCCTTCACCTTTAGTCTGTGTATATCATAGGGTTTGAGGTGAGTGTTTTGTAAGCAGCACATAGATGGGTCTTGCTTTTTTATCCAATCTGTTACTGTGTGTCTTTTGATTGGTGCATTCAGTCCATTTACATTTAGGGTGATTATTGATAGATATGTACTTATTGCCTTTGTTGGCTTTAGATTCATGGTTACCAAAGGTTCAAGGGTTGCTTCTTTACTCTCTAACAATCTAACTTAACTTTCTTGTTAAGTTATTGTAAACACAGTCTGATGTTTCTTTATTTCTCTCCCTTCTTATTCTTCCTCCTCCATTCTTTATATACTAGGTGTTTTATTCTTTGCCTTTAGTTAGTATTTGGATGTTCTGCTTTCTTTGCTATGATTTTATTTTCTCTGGTGACATCTTTTTAGCCTTAGGGGTGCTTCTCTCTAGAGCTGTCCATTTAAGATATCCTGTAGTGGTAGTTTATGAGAGGCAACTCTGTCAACTTTCGTTTGTCTTAAAATTGTTTAATCCCTCTGTCATATTTACATGATAATCATGCTGGATTCAATATTCTTGGTATGAGGCCTTCTGTTTCATAACGTTAAATATATCATGCCATTCTCTTCTGGCCTGTAAGGTTTCTGTTGAGAAGTCTGATGATAGTCTGATGGGTTTTCCTTTGTAGGTGATTTTTCTCTCTCTAGCTGCCTTTAATACTCTGTCTTTATCTTTGATCTTTGCCATCTTAATTATTATGTGTCTTGTTGTTGTCTTCCTTGGGTCCCTTTGATCTTTGCCATCTTAATTATTATGTGTCTTGTTGTTGTCTTCCTTGGGTCCCTTGTGTTGGGAGATCTGTGGGCTTTGGTGGACTGCAAGACTATTTCCTTCCCTAGCGAGGGAAAGTTTTCAGCAATTATTTCTTCAAAGACACTTTCTGTCCCTTTTTCTCTCTCTTCTTCTTCTGGTACTCCTATAATGCGAATATTGTTCCATTTGGATTGGTCACACAGTTCTCTTAATATTCTTTCATTCCTAGAGATTCTTTTATCTCTCTCTGCCTCAGCTGCTCTGTATTTCTGTTCTCTGATTTCTATTCCATTAACAGTCTCTTGCATCTCATCCAGTCTGCTGTTAAGCCCATCGATCACTTGTCTGATTTCTGCATTGTCTTTCCTCACTTCCCTCACTTCCTCCCTCAGTGCTTGCATATTTTTCTGTAGATCCATCAGCATGGTTATGGGTTTTATTCTGAATTCTTTTTCAGGAAGACTGTGCATTTCCATCCCTTCAGACTACCTCTCTGGGGTTGTCTGTTTGATTTTAGTCTAGACCATATTCCTCTGTCTTTTCATGGCTATAGAAGTGGTTGCTGGTAGTTGCCAGATATGTCAGCTGAGCTCCTTAAGCCTGCCTCTTGGGGTTCTGAGTCCTCTCGGGTGTAACTGCACAGTGTGCGCTTTCCTGTGTATTCTGCTCTCTCTTTTAGGAATAGTTGTATTTGCTGTATTTTCATAGATAAATATAGTGTTGGGAGGAGATTTCTGCCACCCTGCTGATACCGCCATCTTCCTGGAATTTCCTTTTTGGAAGGGCCCGAAAGAAGACTTTCTCATGAGGAGAGTCAGAAACCAGACCTTTTAGACTGGGAATGGTGTTTTATTTCCCCAGAAAGAAACCCACATCAGGTACAGTAAAGGCTGTTCTTCCTTCCTGGCATCAGTGTGTGACAATATGCATGGGGTACTGCCAACGAGGAAAACTCATCTGAATCTTGATGTCCAGCGTGTTTGCTGGAGCTCCATTATGGTCAAAGTAGTGGTAATGGTAAACATTGTTGACTCCAAGAGCTGGTTTTTTGAAAAAATAAACAAAATAGATAAATCCATAGCCAGACTTATTAAGAGAAAAAGAGAATCTACACATATAAACAGAATAAGAAATGAAAAAGGAAAAATCACAAAGGATCCCACAGAAATACAAAGAATTATAAGAGAATACTATAAAAATCGATATGCTAACAGCTGGAAAACCTGGAAGAATTGGACAACTTCTTAGAAAAATACAACCTTCCAAGACTGAGCAAGCAGGAAACAGTAAACCTAAGCAGACCAATTGCGAGCAAATAAATTGAATTGGTAATCAAAAATCTACCTAAGAACAAAACCCCTGGGCCAGATGGATTCACCTCTGAATTTTACAAGACATATAGTGAAGACATAATACCCATTCTCCGTAAAGTTGTCCATAAAATAGAAAAGGAGGGAATTCTTCCAAATTCATTTTATGAAGCCAGCATCACTCTAATACCAAAACCTGGCAAAGACCTCACCAAAAAAGAAAATTACAGACCAATATCCCTGATGAACATAGATGCAAAATACTCAACAAAATATTAGCAAACTGAATTCAAAAATACATCAAGAGAATCATACACCACGATCAAGTGGGATTCATCTCAGGGATGCAAGGATGGTACAACATTCAAAAATCCATCAACATCATCCACCACATCAACAAAAAGAAGAAAGAAAACCACATGATATTCTCCATAGATGCTGGATAAGCATTTGACAAAATTCAACAACCATTCATGACAAAAACTCTCCACAAAATGGGTATAGACGGCAAGTACCTCAACATAATAAAGGCCATATGTGACAAACCCACAGCTAACATCCTACCTAACAACGAGAAGCTGAAGTCTTTTCATCTAAGATCAGGAACAAAACAGGGATGCCCACTCTCCCCACTCTTATTCAACATAGTACTAGAGATGTTAGCCATGGCAATCAGACAAAACAAAGAAATACAAGACATCCAGATTGGTAAAGAAGTCAAATTGTCACTATTTGCAGATGACATGATATTGTACATAAAAACCCTAAAGATTCCACTCTGAATCTACAAGAACTAATATCTGAATTCAGCAAAGTTGCAAGATACAAAATTAACACACAGAAATCTGTCCCTTTCCTATATACTAATGATGAGCTAACAGAAAGACAAATCAGGAACACAATACCATTCACAATTGCATCAAAAAGAATAAAATACCAAGGAATAAACCTAACCAAGGAAGTGAAAGACCTATACCCGAAAACTACAAGACACTCCTAAGAGAAATTAAAGAGGACACTAACAAATGGAAATTCATCCCATGCTCTTGGCTAGGAAGAATAAATATTGTCAAAATGGCTATACTACCTAAAGCAATCTACAGAATCAATGCAATCCTTATCAAAATATCAACAGCATTCTTCAATGAACTGGAACAAATAGTTCTAAAATTTATATGGAACCACAAAAAACCCCGAACAGCCAAAGCAATCCTGAGACAGAAGAATAAAACAGGGGAAATAACACTCCCAGACTTCAAGCTCTACTATAAAGCTACACTAATCAAGACAATTTGGTGTTGGCACGAGAACCGACCCACAGAGCAGTGGAACAGAATAGAAAATCCAGACATTAACCCAAACATATATGGTCAATTAATATTTGATAAAGGAGCCTTGGATATACAACGGGAAATGACAACCTCTTCAGCAGCTGGTGCTGGCAAAACTGGACAGCTACATGTAAGAGAATAAAACTGGACTACTCTCTAACCCCATACACAAAAATAAATTCAAAATAGATCAAAGACCTGAATTTAAGTCATGAAACCATAAAACTCTTAGAAAAAAACATAGGTAAAAATCTCTTGGACATAAACATGGGTGACTTCTTCATGAACATATTTCCCCAGGCAAGAGAAACAAAAGCAAAAATGAACAAGTGAAACTGTATCAAGCTGAAAACCTTCTGCACAGCAAAGGACACTGTCAGTAGAACAAAAAGACATCCTACAGTATTGGAGAATATATTAATAAATGACATATCCGATAAGGGGTTGACATCCAAATATATAAAAACTCACACACCTCAACAATCAAAAAGCAAATAATCCAATTAAAAAATGGGCAGAGGCTATTTATAGACAATTCTCCAAAGAAGAAATTCAGATGGCCAACAGGCACATGAAAAGATGCTCCACATCGCTAATCATCAGAGAAATGCAAATTAAAACCACAATGAGATATCACCTCACAGCAGTGAGGATGGCCAACATCCAAAACACAAACAACAACAAATGTTGGCGAGGATGTGGAGAAAGGGGAACCCTCCTACACTTCTGGTGGGAATGTAAATTAGTACAAACATTGTGGAAAGCAGTATGGAGGTTCCTCAAAAAACTCAAAATAGAAATACCATTTGACCCAGGAATCCCACTCCTAGGAATTGACCCTAAGAGTGCAGCAGCCCAGTTTGAAAAAGACATATGCACCCCTATGTTTATCGCAGCACTATTTACAATAGCCAAGAAATGGAAGCAACCTAAGTGTCCATCAGTAGATGAATGGATAAAGAAGATGTGGTACATATACACAATGGAATATTATTCAGCCATAAGAAGAAAACAAATCCTACCATTTGCTACAACATGGATGGAGCTAGAGGGTATTATGCTCAGTGAAATAAGCCAAGCCGAAAAAGACAAGTATCAAATGATTTCACTCATATGTGGAGTATAAGAACAAAGAAAAAAAAACTGAAGGAACAAAACAGCAGCAGACTCACAGAACCCAAGAATGGACTAACAGCAAAGGGAAAGGGACTGGGGAAGATGGGTGGGAAGGGAGGGATAAGAGGGGAAAAGGGGCATTACCATTAGCAGATGTAATGTTGGGGGGGGCACGGGGAGGGCTGTACAACTCTGAGAAGACAAGTAGTGATTCTATAGCATCTCACTATATTGATGGACAGTGAATTTAATGGGGTAGGTGGGGGGGACCGGATGAAGTGGGGAGTTTAGTAACCATAATTTTGCACATGTAATTGTAGATTAATGATACCAAAACAAGAAAATAAGAAAAGCATTAAGAGATCTATGAGTTAGCAGTTAAAAAAAATGCTATAGTCACATATTATGAATCAGAATTAATAACGCTATCGGTCATCCAGTCGCTTAATAATTGGGTGTATATTATAAACTGTATCATATCAGTATAAGAAAACACAGAAAATGCTATAATTCCCTGACCGCTATGAGTTTAAAATGCAGTGAAAAGACTAAATCGTCTCACATCATACATTAACAGACATTAACACTATATAATCGCATTTAAATGTGGTGTTTACTGTGATCACCTCTATTCTAGTTACTCATACAATTTTCTTTTTTCCTTATGGGGATTTAGACATTTCTTTGAGTACTATTATATTTATCATATACAAATGTGAAGTAAATTATTATTATTGTAAATTCTTTCAAACTTTCTGAAAATGTCAAAATATTGATTAATTATTAAATTGTAACTGCCTCAATAATTCAGAAGATAAGAGGTGATACTTGACATTTGTTAGGGAAATAAGATTTACTTCTGGAAGTGGGGAACAACAGGCAAGGGATTGGTAGTAATAATCAGTATAGTATTCCCATAAGATAGAGAAGTGAGTATAGAAATGATAAGAATTGAGAGAAATAAAGTTAGAGGTCAGCACGGTCATAAGGGCCACATATATCAGGAAGATGTATGCAAACTGGACTTGATAAAGGATGGTAAGCCATCAACGTTGTATGATTTGGGCTATTATATGATGTAGTGTATGTTCAAAGATGTAATTTTATACAGTCCAAGATTAATTAAATTGGGAAAAATATGAGGCATCATATCACATATATCAATAACAATATCATAATTGGGAAGGTTTTTCATTACTAAATTTGGTATTATATATTTTTTTGTTACAGTGACATTTGAACTAATCAAACTGTCACTATTTTAAAATAAGTCATTTTTACCCTGTTAAAAATGGAGAGAGATCAGTTTAATGGTATTGCTGTGTAGAATAATACAATAATATAAAAATTTTGTTTCATTATGAGTTTGAAGGGAAAATTTGGTTTTACTCATTTTGTATATGGTGCATTTAAATAAAGAGATAAGAACAAGCCAATGTTTAGTTGTTAAATGGGGTGTGCACAGAATGAACTTTTTATATATTCTTGATATATTGTTATAGCACAAATGCTAATTTACTTGTAAACATCTTTGCTGCAGTATGTAAAAAGTACAAAATTATATTCCAATATATACACATTTACACATTCAGATCTTCAGATGAAAACAATTTATTTTGATTATCAAACAAAAATATTTGATTATAACAATGTATCTGTATTAAAGAAGCTAAGAGAAGAAAGGTTTTATGAATTTATAGATTTTGTTCATATATATACATGAGATAGTAATTACTTTTGACACTTTTGGATTAGCTAATATAAAAAAATGAGTAAACATAGTGCAGGACATTCTTGAGCAAATTGTCATACAAATGAATCTGCTGAGAAAAAAATACCGGTGATGGAGATGGGAAGAGAAATATCAGGAGCTCACAATACTGCCTCTCAGTGGTTAAATCAGAAGGCAAGGAAAGTCTTTGTCTCGGCCCATAAGGGTCAGACTCTTGGGGGAGAGGACAAGACGGGAGAAAGTGGAGACTGGATCTGTAGAGCCAGTGACTATTCAGCATAGTCACATTATATTGTGTATTCCACAATTTATGTACTTTCAGTTCTTTCTTTAATTTACTATACCACGTGTAGAGATGTTTTTATGTACTATTTCTCAAGTAGTTATGAGATGAATGATAAACCAACAGGATGTACTTTCACACTGTTTTTTAATAAAAGCAAAATTGAAACAAAATCAAGATAGTTTCCACAAGGTTGGATAAAGTGGTTTTGTGAAGGTGTCATGAAATTCAACCACAGACATGAGAGACAGTAGTCTCTGGTCATCTGGACATTTTTGTTTGGTTTAAAGGAGATAGCAATTTTATGAAATTTAAACTTACGTTGTTCCCTAATTTGCTCATTTTGCTTGTTGAAATACACGTACATTTTCTTTTCAAATGAAGTGGCAGAAAAGCACAATTCATGATAAATATATTTCACATTAGAAAATATGGGTGATGTGCAGGTTGGTGCTCTATCTTTAGGAAATTATGGTAACTACTTTATTTTAAATTTTTGAGAAGGCCATAACCTTCCTATTTTTATGAGATAAGTCTGCTCTGGACCCTTTTAAATATATATTAACTTGATAATATTAGTATGAAATATCTTGAAGACACTCTAAAAGCTGAATGGTACTCATGAAAATTATTTTACTCCTTTGTGGCAAAATAAGAACGTGTTACATTTTTTGGACTACTGTTGACAAGGGTAGGTCCCTGTAAGTAACTCTGAAAGCATTCTATAATATATTTCATCCTCCCCTCCCCCCACTACTTCCAGGACCCAATGTACTCCCTGGGCACATAATCTGACTAAACGACTCACTGGTATTTTAGCAACAGCATATTTTTAATTACCAGTGATGAGCTAAAGGCTGATTATCTCATTTTATACTTTCATCTTTCATTTCATAAAAGTCAAGGGAGTGATCCAGGAAGGCATATTATTAATTTAACCTGTTGCTGGTTATTGGAGATATAAAGATAATTAGTAAATGATAATGATCCTCAAGAAACTCAGAGTCTACATGTAAATATATAATAGAGAGCACTGTAACTCATGCTGTGTGCTGTTACAGAGGTTTCAATGCAATGCGTTTTTGTGAATTGGCAAAGAAATAATAAACACACTGTGAGAAGTGGAGAGGTATCATCAAGAATGTGTTTAGAGGTTAACTAGCATTTTGAGATAAAGAGAAGGACTTACAGGCAAAAGGGAATTGTATGCCTAAGACAGGCCAAGGACTACTGAAACATTTATTGCTTGAGAATGTAAGGTGATTGAAGTAGGAAAAGATTGTGACGGACTTGTTACTTTCAAAGGTAGAAGGTGGCCACCTGTTGTATTCTAAGCAAAGGAGTATCAACTTCATCCTTTAATGTACCAAAAACCAACAGAGGTTGAAGATAAAAGCAATACTGGGACTATACTTCCTATATTTAATATTTTAAATTGCTATTTTTATTTGCATTTGTAGTAATGATTACTGAAAATCATAATAATGATTATTATAATGAGTATTCTGTTTAAATAACTAAAAGGTAAGAAACTTTATGAAAAGAAATATTCAATTCAGTGATATTTTAATTGAATTCTCAGAAAAATTCTATGAAGTAGGGTAGTTATCATTATTTTATAAATTCAGGCAGGTTCATTATGTTACCCAAGTTTTCAGAATTAGAAGAAAGCTTATACAAAAGTTAAATCCATAGCTAGCTGAATTTGAACCCTTATATTTTCTTTATGACCAGTATTTTTTAACTCTAAAATACAAAAACCTAATTTTTTCAATTGATATACATTTGATATATAACATTATGTAAATTTAAGGTATATAACATGTTAATTTGATGCATTTGTATATCATAATATGATTGTCATTGTAGAAAGAATTAGTCTCTCTATTACATTACATTGTTATTTCTTTTTAGTGGTTGGAATAATTAAGTTCTAGTTTCTTAGAATGTTTGATTATTTTAACTAATTAATAGTATATTGTATATATTCCCTATACTATGCAATAGATCTAGAGTTTATTTACTACTCATTGCAAGTTTGTAAACTTAAACAATATCTGTCCTATCACCCCACCCCCCCCATCTCCTGGTAACCACCACTTTACACTCAGTTTTGAAGAGTTTTGCTTTTTCAAATTCCACATATAAGTGATATCATATAATACTTGTCTCTCTCTCTATGACTTATCTCACTTAGCATAATATGCTCAAGTTCCATCATGTTTTCACAAATGGCAGGTGAATGGATTAAGATCTGGTATATATATACAATAGAATATTATTTAGTCATGAGAAAAATCTGTTTATTGAGACATAGTTTTGACCAGTAACTTTTATTACATTACCACTTGACATATATGTTGTTTCCAATCAACAATGTACTGTACAGAACTCAGATTCAATAATAATAATAGTTTTTAGAGGATTACAAACACAAAAAAATCAGAAGCTACTGATGTTGTTTGCTTTCAATAGAAACTAAAAGTGAGATGGCTAGGATTCAAGAAAAGAGCTTCAAGTTTTCATGTTCTACTGTAAATAATGAGGATATTTTTAATAATTTTGCCATGAAAGAAAAGGTGAATATTTTCAATCCACCAAAGTGAGTGGAACTGAATAGCCCAGATTGAAATCAAAATTGGCATTTTCCTGAGGAATACATGTCTCCAAGCAGCATTGGTTTTAGTAAGCAATATTATTAGATGTATTTAGGAAGACACATACAACTTATATTTCTTCTGTGCTTTGTAAATAAAACTAGTCTTAATCTGGATTGACTGGGAAAGGTAGAAAAGTATTGCCAAAATCATCAGGACTGGTACCTTATAGCCTAAAGGAATGAATATGAGTTTTATTTTGGTGGGGACATCAAACTGCCTATGAAGGAGAAGGAGAACGAGAAGGAGGAAGAGGGGGAGGGGGAAGGGAAAGGGGAAGGGGAGGGGGAGGGGAAGGAGCGAAGGGGAAGAAGAAAAAGAAGGAGAAGGAGTGGGAGAAGGGGGGAGGAAGAAGAAGAGGAAGAGGAAGTGGCAGTGGCAGAATAGTAGGAGGAGGAGAAAGAGGGGATTGGGGAGAGACAGGAGATGAAAAAAAAAAATTTCCAGTTGAGACTTACTTACAGCTGTAAACTGTAAAAGACTCTCATTGAATGGTAAAGTTAAATATATGGATAAAGCAGAATTACAGATTAAAACAGTTAATACAAAGTGGACAAAGTTAGAATTAACCAGATTTATCAGTTCCAATCTACTTTCATGCATGATTTTGACGATGGGTCATAGGTTGTGCACAAGTCAGTTCTGGGGTCATTAGTGCTGTTATCAATCTCATCCATTCCCAGGATGCTCAGGCCATGCTAATAAGCATCACAGATTCAAACGAACATGTTAAATCTCATCATACAGATTGAATTTAATTGAAGTAAGGAGCAAAAATAACATTTTTCTTTTTGCCATCTGCTGCAAAGTCTCTTCTTAAGGAGAAAATTATTCATGTTTAAGAGATAACATTAAAGATTTATGGAAATAGAATTGTAGGGACTTCAGAACTGGGGTTGTCTTAGACTACTCAGACACACTTAGCCTACTCAGGCTGCATAACAAAATATCATAGGCTGGGTAGCCCAAACAACAGAAATTTATTTCTCATACTTATGGAGACTGGGAAGTCCAAGATCAAAGTGTCAGCCCATTCATTCCTGGCCAGAGCTCTCTTCCTGGCTCGCAGATGGCTGCCTCCCCTTTCTGTGTTCTCATGTGGCCATTCCTCTGCATGCAGATCAGATTTGGATCCCGCCCTTATGCTCTCATTTAATCCTGATTAACTCCTAAAAGTTTGATCTCCAAATACAGTCACACTGCAGGTGAGTGCTTCAACATACGAATATTTTTGTTGGGGGGGAGACAATTCAGTACTTAGTAGATCTTATATAAAGAGATGGCCAAGAAACTGCAGAATAAGGAAAAATTTACAAATAGCGGGAAAAAGAGAAGGAGGAGAAAGAGGGACAAGAAAGAGACAGCCAATATTGTAGGAGGCTGGACCCTGTATGGGAAGGTAGGCAATATGATATTCCTGATAGTGGGGTGGCTGAAGACCATCAAAGAACAGGGTTGCATGTTACTAAGATTTAAGTTCTTTTTGGTTTACATTAAGTCCTCTTCTTCATTTACTTCAAAATTCATTAAAATTTGGAAGACAGGCAATGGTCAACTATAATATTTTATTGAAAAATTTCTTTTCTTCTCTGAAGTGGAGAGCAGTGATTGAATTGTGTGTCCCGGTCTGCATGGCACAGTGAGAAGAGAGCAGCAGCAGATGGTAGCAACAAGAGGCAATATATGTGTGAAATTCGGAATCAATAGGAAGCAGTGTAAAATCACAAGATCATTTGTTCCTGTAAATTGATATCTTAGGGTATTTCCCTATAGAACTGAGGTAATTTCATGGATCTAAAAGAACAAGACAATAGAATCTTATGGACATCCATATTTTATATTGAACTCCAAATAAACATATTTTCTATTTGTGTGTATGTTGTCACACACATACATGTAGTACAGATGTAACATATGTAATATATGTATTATATATACATAGTATCTATAATATACACACACATATATATGGTGTAGTTAGAATTTATGGTAGCATATAAAATTAACCAATAAAATGTATTGTCATAATAGTAAGCTATACTTGATTTCTAAGGAGTGACCAAATTATTAGAGACTCAAATGGTTGATAAATATTTTCTATAAAGGGTTACTAAAAGGAGGTAGGACTGGGAAAAGTAAAAGGAGAAGGGGGAGAAATCTTATAAACAATGTTTCCTGATGTAAGGAATAGAAGGATGTTATGAGGGTGACAGTTGATTGGGGATATTAGAAAATAAGGGTAAATAAGCAATTAGCAATTGCTTTGTGCAGGGCATGTACTGAAAATCTGAGTGTGAAGTTTATCCTGGAAGTAAATAATTCTCTCTGGTGAGGCTATAACACATTGGAGTGTTCAGAAAGGGATTTTTTACTAGTTAATTTCTAAAGTAGACACATAATTTATATTAAAAAGTATATAAATTAGAGTAAGTTTCAATTTAGGCCAAGTTATAGTTATTCACTAGCATGATGATATACTTATGTAGTGGGAAAAACACCTTGATTATACATTTTTGCCATGACTTATACACAAAACCCAGATTATCTTAACTATGAGGTCATAGGCATATTTTGTTGGAATAAACATTATTTTTCATGGTTATTCCCAGATAGAGATGAAAACACTGTTGCAGACATCTGTTTTGAGTAAAAGAAAGGCATCAGAGGTATTTGTACAGGCTGTGGAAACTAAAGAGTGATATTTTTAAGAGGGTCAATCTTGTCACAATAAGTAGAGTGTAAGGAAAGGAATGAAAAGCAGAAAATTAATGTATTGCAATATTCCAGGTTGTAATAATTTAACCTAATTTCCAGTGCTCCTCTAAGCAATAGAGGCTTGTAACAGACTATCTTTTAATACAGCATAAACATAGGTGTTATATATACACATGTACACGCATACACACAGGTATATTTGTGTATATGTTATATGCATGTACATTTATATTCATCTATACCTATTTTCATGTTCGGGTTATGAGCGTGTAAATAGTTTTTCTCTTTTAAATTGGGGATTTGCATCATTCAAAGTCCATAAAAAATATACAATTTTAGAATAAAGTGCAATAGAATGAAAAATCCAAGGTAGCTGGGAAAACTCAAGAGCAATATATGGCATTCTTCAATGTATAAACTCATACTCATGAATGAAAGATAAATTAAATACCATTTACAACTCCACTCCAGGGTGAATCCAGGCACTGTCTCCTATGGTCATTCCTCAATTTCTCCTTGAGATTAATTTGTGTATATGTCAGAATAAAAAAGGAAAGTTGGAATATCTACTGTGCAACCCCTAAACATTGCCTAATATTTTGAGTGAAACCAAAAAAAAAAAAATCATTATGTTGAACTGCGTGCATAGAAAAGAGAAGGATTTAAATTCTGAGGTTGAAAAGGTGAAATGAGGCAGTGGCCCTGCCCCAAGTGATGCTGGATTCCAGGAGACTGAAGTGCGGGAAACCACAAGGTCTCAGCATGTGCAGAAATGAACATGTCCATGGAGGTTCCCATCACTGGCTCTGGGATGCAGGGGATGGCGGCCCATTGGAAGCCACAGCAGGTGGGAGTCTGGAAGAACATCTCCCAGGCTGGCAGAGGAAGAAGTGGAGGCACTACCAGCCACATGCTGTCAAATGGCCAATTCAGATTTCCAGAATTTCCAAAGACACGTGGCCCTGCACATGTCCTGCATTTTTCTCGAAACAGTTTTCTTTGTTAGAGAGAAGAAAACCTAGACTTGGAGACTAACTGAATCAGGATCACTAGCAAGTGTTATTATGGGGAAGAATGAGCTAAATTTAATGTAAGACAATACAATATGATGTTACTTGTACTCCAAGCATAGTTAGCAATTGATAATTTTGTGTAGTTAGTGCTATAGAATTAGAAATTTCATTACTTCAGAGAAAAGAAAGCAAGTATGAAATTGAAAGACTCAGGAAGGGTATTTTACTTAATTTACAGTTATTTCCAGAATTGGAAATAAGCAGAAATGGAGTTAGAATGAGGCTTCTAGTTATTCTGGGTTTAGAATACATCTTCTATGTATCATGAGTTATATCTTGCATATTTGGACTCAGTAAAAGTATATAATGAATAGTGATTTTATATCAATAAAAATAGTTTAAATTCAATGTGTTCTTGATTTTTATGTACGTTTGAAGCCATAAACAAAGAGCAGTAAGCAAATTTACTTATGAGGAAAGGCTGTTTTTCCCCCTAACTAAAATAACAATAAAAACATAAGAATCTCAATAGTATATTACATTTTTTAGCCAAAGATAAGTGATTTTGTAGTCCAAAGTAATCTGTAAAAATGAAAAACAACAATAAAAAGTGATTTTCAGTGAACTATGGAAAGATGATATTTTTAGATTACAAAACAAACATAGAGAAATATATTATTATTACTACTCATTATTTTTTTCTTATATTTTTTATTAAGGTATCATTGATATACAATCTTATGAAGGTTTCACAAGAAAAACAATGTGGTTACTACATTCACCCTTATTATCGAGTCCCTCCCCCATACCTCACTGAAGTCACTATTCATCAGCATAGTGAGATGCCACAGAGTCCCTACTTGTCTTCTTTGTGCTACACTGTCTTCCCTGTGACCCCCCACGCACCGTGTTCACTAATCACGATACCCCTCAATCCCATCTCCCTCCCTCCCCACCCACCCTCCACCACCCCTCCCCTTTGGTAACCACTAGTTCCTTCTTGGAGTCTGTGAGTTTGCTATTTTCTACTCATTATTAAGCCTTTCCTTAAAGTGACCCCTTGTGATTATAAGTATTTCCACAAGACAAGTCATGCTTTTGCTATTTCCCAAGGAAGATGATATTTTGATGAATTCTGTATTCCCAACTTAAACAAAAAGCATAAAAATAATTCTAATGAAATTAGTGAGATTAGTGTTAATGTAGTTTCTTAGTAATGCAATTGTGTTTTGCATGTGGGAGCAGAGACTTATCAAAGTCAGTTCAGGAATAAATCCTGAAAATAGAATGCCTCTCTCTCTTGACAATTTTTTTCAGAGAAAGAGATGGCAAGTGAGACAGATTTTCAATTTACTCTGGTCCTTTAAATTAACACCTTTCAACACAAATTCTGTTGATAAATAGAACTATATATGTGCATGAAGAATTCACATTTATCTTCTCAAGATAGGTTGGACTTAAAAAAGCAAAAAACAAAAATAGATACATGACAGAAGACAGTATAGCAAAAGATAAAAGGTGAATTGAGATTGTTTCATTAGCAGGTAGTATGCAATTACTTTTTTTAGGTAAATAGACTTAATCTTCATTGTTATTTAGTTCATGCAAAACTAACTCTATGTACTTTTGTGAAAAGAACATGCTTAAGAAAAAAAGATTCATGGGAAAGATTTCTTGGCTTAATGTTAGGCTAGACTGTAGAAACAGAGAAAGGATGAAATTAGTTGTGTTGCTGAGTGAGACAGAAAAATGAGATTTTTTTCTGTTTTTTTTTTCTTTTTCCTTATTCTATACCTTCTATCCAATCAAATATGTATCCATTATCTGGAAGAGAGTCTGGTACTGGGTCAAAATTGTCAGACATGGGAAAAGTTTTGTTTTGTGCAATTTGAAACACTCTCATTTATTCCAGTCTGTTTTAAATAAAAAAAGATTGGTTTGACAGTGTATGGCATATATACACATACACACATGATGGTAAAATGCTGCATTTTCTTTGATAGTGTATGAAAAGAAAAGAAACTGTCAAAATCACAATGAGATTAAAACTAACTTAAAAACTTGAGGACCAGATAAATGTAATCATTTACAAAATGCTCTCAAAAAAGAGTAAATAAAGGATTCCTACGCTATTCATTACATAATGCAGTAATAACCTTAAAAAGCAGATATGGACAACATAAGAATTGAAAATTGCAGGCAAATTTCATTCTAAACATCTAATGGCCTAAATAAAGTATTAGAAAAGAATGAATCCAATAACGCATATAAGTGTAACGTCATAAATTGGACTTATCTCAGAATGCATGAACAGTGTAACAGTCCATCTATTAATATAACTCAACATATTGAAAATTTAAAGAGGAAAAGCATATAATTATCTTAATAAAGGTAGCAACAGAAAACTGTTACAAGGACTACTTCTCTACAACGATCAGGTGAAGATCTCTTAATAATTGCTTTCATTTAACCTTATCTTTGCCAGTCATGAAAGTGAAGTATTCATTCATAAAAAATATAAGACTTTTGGAGCTCTCTTTATATCCTTAAGTAGCAAATTCCATGAAGCCTACTTTTTATTTTTTTACTTAATTCCATCATTAATATAGAAGAGTTGGAGATTACATAAAAAAAAAAGTGCAATCACAAGTTTTTGGTCCTCATTTACCTAAACTAATAGTTCCTTTTTACCTTTAGTTTTTTTCTTACCTACATAACCATCTTACCTGATAGTTAATTTTATGTGTCGACTTAACTGATCTAGGGACACCCAGATACTGTGTAAAGCATTATTTCTAGGTATATGTGTGAGGGTGTCTCTGGAAGAGATTAGCATTTGAATCAGCAGATTGAGTGAAGATCACC
Source organism: Smutsia gigantea (assembly GCA_032199065.1). Taxonomy (NCBI): domain Eukaryota; kingdom Metazoa; phylum Chordata; class Mammalia; order Pholidota; family Manidae; genus Smutsia; species Smutsia gigantea. The sequence continues at coordinate 19,794 of JAVSCE010018766.1, forward strand.
CCACCAGTGTGACTGGGCTTCATCCAATCCTTAGAGGGCCTAATTTGACCAAAAAGGTGGAGAAAGAGTGAGTTCACTCTCTTTGCTTGAGCTGTGATGTTTATTTTTGCCTCCTCTTAGACATGAGTACTCCTGCTTCTTGGGCTTTTCCACTCAAGACAGGCACTTGCACCATTCCTCCCCCCAAACAAAACAAAACACTACTCCTACCCTTAATTTTCAGGCCCCTGGACCTGGACTGAATTACACCACATACTTTTCTGGTTCTCCAGCTTGCATACAGAATAACACAGGACTTCTCATCTTCCATAACCAAGTCAATATTTATAATAAATCTATTTATCTATCTATGTATATATCTGTCCATCTATCTATCTATCTCTCTATCTCTTTATCATATATCCTATTGATTTGTTTCTCTGGAGAACACTAATACTAATTACCTAAACCTAACTTCGTTAGTTAATAAAAAAAATTAATTCTGCTACAATCCTGTGTCCTGATTTTCTTTTTCTTCTACTATGCCCCTGAACACCACCATCACCAACATTTGCAAAGTTCATACCAAATAGTCTAACTTTCACTTTCTCTTTCTTCTTGGAAGCAAAAAAAGATGCATATTTATAATTAGGGTTATCACATATTTATGACTTCTAGCTTCAGCAAGAACATAACAATACTTGATACAATTTAAGGGGAACTAAGCCAGTAAACTTTCACAATCCTACAGCTATGAAAACCTAACAAAAAACATAAAGAATTCTAATATTTAAGTAGAAATGAAGGTACGTATACAAACATTTCTGACTGTCTCCCTTTTTACATTTTCTGACTAAATCTACAGTGTGAAGAAGATATGAATGTCAAGGCATTTTTGTAATGGCTTTCCAGTTTTTTCATTTATTTTCCCTAACTGGATTTTTTTAACTCCTTCAGTTTTAGTTTTGGCTGGTGATTCAAAGACAATGAATGCTACAACTGATGCTGAGAACCTTAAATCAGAACCTATCCAGAATTAGAGGTCATGTAACTGGTCTAACTAGGTTTAGTGAACTTTCATTACCAAACCTGAATTAGTGGATAAGGTAGCAGAAACCAGGAAAGATGCATTTCTTTGTATAGAATTACTGAAGTCTGGTAGCCATCCTTCTCTCTTATTTTACTGAGGACTTTGTTGTTCCTCAGAGTAATATCTTTCCTACTTCTCCCTCTTCAGATTCTTTGTGATGATAGGCAACATGTTCCATGAAATCCTTTTCTTTTCTATAGTTCTTTGAACTTGGTAGTCACATTATCTTACATATATTAGGGACCAAATAAAAATATTATTTATTGAATTAAAATGTAGAACAGACAAGAAAATAGCTGACTCTTATTGTATTTGAAGTTGAAATGAACATCTGGTAAATAAGATCCTGGAGCTAAAATGGCAATATACATCATTGGCCGGACTTTCATTTTATAGATAAGAATTTGCTCACAAGTCAATAAGTAAATAATAAATGATTCACCCAAACTCAAATTAATTAAAAATAAAGAATATATGAGAATTAGAGCCAGTTAATAGTGAAGAATACACCAGCCAATTACCAGTAAATGGTGGGTAGATGATTAGTTAACAGTTTGTGAACAGTAAAGAATAAGTATCTTCGACTGCAATATTGTTTTCCTAAATAGATGCTACATGCCATCTAGCCAAGATAATCTAAGACAATCTTATGTTTTTTTCTTAATTTAAAATATGCACATGTGATCTACATGCCAGTCTTTAACAGTACATATAATGGTAAGGTTGCTTAAGTCTAAAATATGTATGGTTTCATCTGTGAGACTAAATAAAAGGCGATATATAGTGTTCAACTAAACTTGTCTGTAACGCCTGTTGGTGGGTCTTTACTCTGTTCCAAATGTCTGTATGGGTTAAATAATTAAGAATAAAGTGGTCTTTTAGTTGTTATCTTCTGTTACAAATGTAGGTTGTGTGACTAAAAATAAGGAAGTAATTTAGTAAAATAACGATAATTGCTTTAATATACATAAAAATATACTATGTGATAGCAGAAGGAAAATGTAAAAGAATCAGATAAGATTATTTTATGATAAACCACATACTGTGGAAGTAGAAGATGGAAAATGTGAAGAAGTCAGTTTAAGTTATTTTATCATGATCCATGCAATAAGAAAAGGTAAAGATGTTGTGCTTTCTTTCCTTTTGTGGATTTAAAAAAACATATGCTTCTTTTTTTTTTTCAATGGTGAATAAGTCTTTTATTTTTTCCTGTATGTCAGTATATGAGCTTGCATGGTACATGCAGTCAGACCACCCTTTAGGAGCAGTTTTGTTTTTTATTAAGGTATCATTGATATACACTCTTATGAAGGTTTCACAAGAAAAGAAATATGGTTACTACATTCACCCTTATTATCGAGTCCCCCCCCCATACCCCACTGCAGTCACTGTCCATCAGTGTAGTGAGATGCTACGGAGTCCCTATTTGTCTTCTCTGAGCTATACTATATTCCCTGTGGCCCCACACACACCATGTGCACTAATCGTGATACCCCACAATCACCATCTCCCTCCCTGCCCACCCACCCTCCCCCACCCCTCCCCTTTGGTAACCACAGTCCCTTCTTGAAGTCTGAGTCTGCTGCTATTTTGTTCCTTCAGTTTTTCTTCTTTGTTATACTCCACAACTGAGGGAAATTTTGGTATTTGTCTTTCTCTGTCTGACTTATTTCACTGAGCATAATACCCTCCAGCTCCATCCATGTTGTTGCAAGTGGTAAGATTAAAAAACATATGGTTCTTATCTGCTTCTATTCTCTTACTCATATACCATGAATCTAGTATACTCTAAAATATTTGTCAGGGTTAGTTCCCTTAAAAAAAAAAGATCATGCCAATGTACTCAGAAGAAAAAAATATTTTGCATGTCAAATCTGAGACTAGCTTAACTCTGGTTTTATCTCCTAAACTCACACCTTAATAATATTTTTCATTTCTTATTTCTCTATAATTTCTGTACATGCACAGATTCTAATAATTCTAAAGTTTGTACATAGCCTTCTATCCATTGTAGTTGTCCCTTTGCTGCATAGGAAAATCATTTACCATTCCAGACACACCTCAAATAGCACTTCTGTGGACCATTCTTAAAATCCTTCTAATTCTCCTTGCATCTATTCAAGCACTTTTATTATTCTATTGTTGTTTAGTATTTATTCTTACAGTACATTCAATTTTTTGAAGATTGGGGCTATTTATTAACAATGCCACATCCCCACATGAAATATTGCACTGGGAACATGTATTATCCTAATAATTTTTTAGCTAAATTTAATGAAAGGAGGTTTTATATAACTGTCAACTCAACTGATTGCCTGTAGGGAGGGGGAAAAAGTAAAGTAAATTCAAAGATGAATGGAAGCAAGTAAACATCTTAAGATGTCCAGGATCTAGTTCATGACTTGCAGATGGAAAGAGGTATAATTCAATTGTGTGTGGATCATTAACAGAGAGAAAAGGCATGCATTTATATCATAACTGGACGTTTTATCTTGGCTTATCCAATATCAGTGCAAATGAAATATGTAATAGATAGCAGAGGGAGGTACTGAGATAAGTACTTTGATTTAGATGAAATATCTTTCACAACTATAGCTTTTTATGGGTGTAAGGGACTTCAATAATTATTTGGTCCTGTCAAAAACAAGTATTTGATATCTTCTCCAGGGAAAGAATATTTTCCCACTATTTTTTTCCAATAATTAATGAAGGCATTCATTTCCATATGTTTTATAGAGCTGCAGGTACTAACAACTCCTATTTTTCTCCTCCTCATCATCTGTTCAACAATAAACTAATTGCAGTCATGACAAGATCATTCTTCATAATTTTACCAACATTTATGTACTAGATTCACCTTGATTTATATAAAATTAAATTATAAATGATGCTTATGGTCCCACTCATGCAAGAGGGAATTATTCAGGTTAATTAACATTAATATATTACTTTTATTTTTGTCATGTAGATGCTGCATACCAATTCAGTTCCAAATGATGGGTAATGTGGAAAGTGGTAGTAGCAAATTTATTTTAAAATAAAACAGCACTCACAATTAGCAACTAGTATATCTAAAGATCTACACTTTTTTTCTTTCATTTCTTTGAAATGTTTTCTTTTTTAGAGAATTTAGTATTTTATAAAATATAAAATATTTATAAAAATATAAATAGTTTTTTTAAAGTTATTGTAGCTAAATTGCACATATGCTTTTCAAGTTAATGAGTATGTGGTTTAATATCCAACTTTCGTTAATACTTCAGTGATACCACTTTTATATAAGAAGCCATAAGAAATCATATTTTGTGTGAGTTCTTTGAATCGGAGCCCACAAGCAATGTAACCTTGAGCTTAGATTTGCAGGGGTGATGGAAATGACGGGGGGGAAAGAGGGTACTTGTTGACCTTTTGCAGAAAAGTCAGATTTTGAAGTTAATGGGTGCTTACTGGAGAAATGACAGTTGATTTTAGTGTACAAATGAGTAGAGCTTTCTATCTAAAATTTATTCATCTGAGCTGATTTTTTTTAACTTACTTTGGAATCCAAAGAATTGTTCTATTCATGGTTAATTCTATTATCTTGGGAACAAAAACGTTCACCTATTCTAAATTTTACATTTTACATCATCAACAAATTAAAGGCAATAATTATATATAGAAAATGAGTTGCTAGTATCTACTATGTTTAAGATACTTTGGTAAAAAGTAAAACAAATAAATTATTTATGTATGTGAGAATACATGAGTGGCTGAGGTTTCTTTAGGTAAGGATGTCTGTATATTTTCTTCCTTGATGGTTTGTCAAATATAGGAAGCTATTATTAGAAAATTGCATCATTTAAAATCCTGATTACTCTCTTTTCTATGTAAACCTTTTCTGTTTATATGACATTCAGTTTTAAGATACTTCTGTTTGGGTGACTCCTCTCATCTACTCTATAGTTCAAAGGCAATTTTTGCTTATATTATCTTATTTTATTATTACACTACAATTTTTATTATAATCCCACAAACCAAATAAATCAAGTATTACTATTTACATTTTACCAAATGGGCAAATAAGATTCAGAGAAGTGAGACTGACTTGTACAGAGTTACTTTTGGAAAGCAAAACAAAAGGTAAGCAACTTCATTTTCGATGTATAATGTTTATTTGTGGATTATATCAGTAAAGATTTGTTTCCACCACTATTATTAGGAAGCAATAATAATTACAGACTGTTTCAGACTTGCATTTGACCAGACTAGCTTTGCCTGACTTGCTGTTTTGATTCAAAAGAATGTGCACTAATAAACAAATGCAACTTTCTATAATCCTCATCAAAGAAGAATTAAAACTGAGATGCAAATATATTCTGAATTCATGCCTTTCTATTTCATATTTGTATTTTTCTAATGTGAGTTTTGTGGTTATGCTGTGGAATTAAACACACTGATTTTTACAATGGAGAAAAACAGGATTATTGTATATTTCACACATTGCCCAAATATGAATTAGACTGAGGACAGTTCGTGAGCAAAAGTTAATTTATAGCACAGCTGTTGATATTAGAGATTTGAACCATTGTAAGATCCTTAATGTTAATTGAAGCTCATGATTGAAGTTATATGAGCATACATATAGATAATGTAGTTAAATAATATTACCAAGAATTGTTTGGGAATGTAATGTGTTGCTTAATAGATATGCCTTATATGTAATGCATTAAAATAACTGCCATAGAATTAAATACAATGAATAATAAATAATACTGCGATTCACCATTATCATGAGCAATGACCCATTTTTTAAAATTCAGTTTATGTGAATTTTCACAAATAGTATTTAACTAACACATCTTGGCCTAAGATGCATGACTTCTAATGATTTTGAGGCTGTGGTTTCTCTGCACCTTCTCTTCATCAGAGTAAGATTGTTTGGATTCTTTGATTATTTCTATTAATGTCTCCCAAATCTGTGTCTTTATCTCTGTCCTTCCATCCAAGTTCTAGCCTTTCATTTCTGTGTGGAACTGTTTCTTGTTGAATATTCTGCAACAAATACAGCATTTAAAAAATATAAGATATTTAACCACAGGACAGTTTCCCTGCCTTATTTCTTGTGTTTGCCAAGGAAACAACATTTCTTGCCATCATACAGGCTTAACATCTTATGTATGTAGTTATCTCTCCAACGCTTTACTTCTCTACCAAATTCTACTACTTTCCCTTTGTAAAATTCCACAGGGTTGACTAATTTGCTAAATTTGCAGAATGCTACATTAATTGAAAGCATTTTTCAGAACCATTGTGTTTTCTTCTACTTGGTTTTGTGCTTACAAAACAGCCCTCTACAAAATAATGTAGGATATTCTTCCTAAATATGTTTTTTCCTTCTCTTGAATATCATCTCATTTTCTTTAGAATTACATTCAACCCTTAACTCTGACATGCAAGGCTAAAAATGACCTGCCCAAATGGAGAGACTTATACCAGTCCACCACTCACTTACAGAAATACTGGGGTAAAATATGTAAACCAATTTTACCCCAAAGATGTCCCTTTTATTCTTCACTCAGTGTCATATATTTTATCAGGTGCCCTACATCTTCCTCTGCTTATTTAAGTCCTGGCCCTCATTTCAAAGTCTGGCCCAGGCTCATAGGAAAGTTTCTTACCTTTGAATGTTTATGGTGCTTATTTCACAACTGTTTGTCACTATGACACCATTCCTCACCCTCTTCTACATTCCCTATCCATAGATAATCTGTTAATATGCCATTATTTATATTAGGTTCACTCTCAAAACCATGAGGAAGCAAACAGTGTATTATTGAGAGCATTTGCCAGTACCAGGCTGTCCAACATATAAACCCTATTAACATATTTCCAGAATTTCCAATACAATATGTGGGTCTTGAGAGAACAGCCCATCTTTCACTAGAGAAGTTGAAATGTTTTATTTATTTATTTTTTTAGTCATTTAAAATGAAGGTATGGATACAAGGTCCAGAACTGACCAATTCACTGAATCAGAAATTTGAATCTGACTAGAGACTTAAAGAAGCAACCGCGATGGCAGTCAGTCCAGTTTCGAAAGGCAGTGATATCAGCTACCAAAGCTGAGGGCCAGTGTGCTGCTGGGAGGCGCAGGGTGTCAGCATTCAGTGTCTGTGGCAGTTGTGGTCCTTACTTAACTATTATGCGGCCTCATCTTGTCCCTGGCTCTGGCTTTCTGGAGTCCCATATGTCTCCTCCTATCTCTGTGTATGCTTTCCTGGAACTTCCTGACCATTCCTTGAAGCACCTATTATCCTTTCAATGAATTCTCTCTCTGCCAATATTAGCCAGAGTTATTTGTCAAATAGACAATTTGCAAATAGGAATCTAATACATGCAGTTGGCTTTGTAAGATAAAAATTTTAAATACTAGGGTTAATGGATTTAATTGTACTCCCCTCCCCCCCCCATACAGATGAAGCCCTAACCCTCATTACCTCAGAATGTGACCTTATTTAGAAATAGGGTCACTGCAGGTAGAGTTAAGATGAAGTCGTACTGGAGTAGGGTGGACCTGTAATCCAATAGGACTGCCAAAGGTTGCCAGCAAACCACAAGAAGCTAGAGGATAGGCATGGAATACATATTTCCTCATGGTCCTCAGAAGGAACCCAGTCCTACCAGGACATTGATCCCATTCTATCAGGCTTCATTCAGAATTCTGAGACAATAAATTTCTGTTGTTTCAGCCATTCAGTTTTTGATACTTTGTTATGTCATCTCTAGCAAACTAATGAAAGCAATAAATCCTACATTCTCTTCCCTAAATGAAGGGAATTATCTAGTCTGTGTTGCATGCAAACTGAGTTACATCAACCATAACCATCATTTAATGCTTTTAGGCTTTTTATGTACTTGACATGAAATAAGTAAAACTCCCACTTGGTTAAAGGTGAACATTTTTGTTACAAGGGGATGTCTACTACTCCACAGGATAGAGTTTAATAGAAAATTACAACGGGTATTTGTAGAGGGAGGCAAAAAACTACACTGGAGGAAATTTATTCTGAGTGGGGAAGGCACACTCTGCTTCCAAAGAGTGTATTGTATCTATATTTCTCTGCTCTCAGCCTCATAATTATCAGGATCTGGGTAATGGGAGGAAAGAACCATGGAAAAAAAAAGAGCAGGTGATACATGTATTTTTAAATTGAAGGAATGGATCAATTAAGAAGAAAAAAAGTATGAATGTAAGATATGAAGCAAGTGTGGAGTTTTGCTGAGGCAAAACAGATGAACATCAAAATCCAAAAATGGCAAGTTTAAATTGTGTAGGCAATTCAGTTGAATGTTCCAATTAATAAAAATTTATTCCCTCAAGTGAGGTGATTGGAGACCTATGAAAACTATTGTTGATTTCAGCTTATTGGCATCTTGTCAGGCTGAGTGATTGCACAGCTTTAAACAAAACTATTGTTTTGGGTTGTATTACCTTAATGAAAACCTAGAACTTATATAGCCAAATTAGCAAAAGAGGTAATTTTCAGTCTATGTGTTTTTTTGTCATATTTTATAACTGTATATTTTAATCTAGAGTTAATGCTTGTCTTTGTATTAATCTTCAGTGTTTAAGAGAGGCAAACTCATTTGGCTCTAAATGGACATTTAGGTTAGAGCAAGAAATTTCAGATGTATTTGGCTTTCATGAGAAGTGGAAGATTGTGGGAAGCTTTGAAATGTTTTTCCATGTCAAAATATTAAATATTATAAAAATTTATACCAGTAAAATATTTAAAGATTTCTGCCAGTATCAAAGTCACTGTCAAATAGTCATTTATGAAATACATTTAATCAAACTTTCCAACATTTACACTTTGTACACTTTTGAGAACAAATACAAACATAAGTGGCAGGAAAACATAAATGTGTTTGCTAAATAATAAGTTTTGAAGTAGAAAACGTGTTTCCATTCTCAACTTTAAAAAATTTATAATTTTAGAAATTATAAATACTCATAGTTTTGATATGAGCCTTTTATGGTAGAGAGGTAAGTCGTGTCTACAACATAACTATTTAAGAAGAGGCACCCAAAAATGTGACATTTTAGTTTTAATAAAACATCTTATATTTTATAGTCTAAAAAGCACTTCTATATGTGGTTGTCCCTTGGATCCTGAGAGTAATCCCATAACTTACATAAAGCAATGATCATTATCTTTGTTTTATAATAAGAGAGAGACACAAAAAGTGAACTGATTAAGGAATAAAGCACTGTTACTGTCAAAGGAAAGCAAACTTTAGGAATTGAGTTCTTCTGCAGTTCACTCTCTGTTGCATGACTGGTTCAGTTTGAAAGGTCTGCTACCCAAGACATGACTTTGAATGGGATGGCTTCCATTTGGAAGAAGTGTATTTGTTTTATGATTGAAAACGAAACCAAACCAAAATGTGGTAGCAGTAAATTCTATATGGTGCTCAGCACAACTACACAAGTAGTTAACCACATTTTATTGGTTTCAGGAGACAATCATGTGTTACGAAACTATGCAAATCATGTCCTCTAATGTTGGAAAAACAGGAAAACATAGCAGAACATGTGGGTAATAAATGTGGTTGTAGAATGACAGAGTAACGATGGAGGAAGGCAAATAGAGGTGAAGGCTGTGTTTTACTATTTATGTGCTTGCAAAACTCAATGCAGTATACCAGAAGGTGTGCTCTACAGGCTGTAGTCTTTGATGATTCTTATTCATTCATCAGAAATAATAAATGACGGATCTGTCAAATTTAAGAAACTGAGTTTTTTTAGTAGAAAAATAATTAAGTAGAGAAAGACTGACTCTAAGTTATTCGAACTTAGGAAGTTGGCTTTTTAAGAGATTTTGTGGAATACCTGGTCTAGTACTTCATTTTATAAAATAGGAAATGAAAACGAAGAAGGGTTTTTTATGTTGCAAAATTATAGAACCAAGATTTAAGACTAATATTCCTGTCTATTTGAAATTTCAACTACATCTTAATTATTTTCAATGGTCTTTCAGTGTTGAAAAAAAATTTTGAAACAGTAATATTGCTCTTTGATGTTTAAAAATATTTTCTTATTCATGTTTATTCTGCATAGTGACAATTTTGAGGAAAATTATGCAAAAACAAAACAAAATAGCTTTGGGCTAATATTTCTAGTGGTCAGGACTGGAATGAAATGCAACATATTCATGGCTAAGTCAAGAACAATGGGAATATTCTAAAGTATAATGAAGATTTATAGCTTCAATGAGATTTCTTATCACTCAAAACTGAAAACATTTGCATGATATAAAATTAAAATTATAAAAGAACTTTGACATTATTCAGTATAAAGTAAATATGTTAAATATAATAATTAGTATTTTCAGCCCCTGAGCAGACTAATAAAACATACACACTTAAAATGCAAGTAGTATATATTTTCTAACAGGAAAATGTATGTATACTTGTATAAATACTTGAACTAAATAAATAAGAAATAAGTGGTTTTGGCTTCACAAGGATTAGTTCCTTATTGCTTGCAATATATGAAATAGGAAAATAAGGCAAATTAAAATCTTTTAATTAATTAATTAATTTTAATTTTAAGAAATATGCAAAGGAAAAATATTCAGGTAGGGAGAAGTCCTTCAACATGAGAAAGGAAAGAAAGTTCAAGAACCACTGTAACCTCAAGGATTAAACTTTAAAAGCATCTCTGTCTGAAAAAAAAATCAAGAGTCGAACAGTTACCTCTCCGTACCAGAGAAAATAAATGAAAATGTTATCAATCTTACAGATTAGTAATATAAAAAACCTTCCTATGGCAAGATTGATCCTATAGCTCCAAGAACGTGTCATTTTGCTAAGCTTTGAGCAAAAGCAGTCTAGTTTCATGTTGATTTTATGACAAGCTTTGCCCTTATTTAAAAACTTTTCTTAAATTCTTTATTTCCAAAATAATGATATGTATATTTGATAATCATATAAAATTTCATGTTTTTAAAATGAATTTAATGTAATCCTTAGAATGTTTCCTTTTTACTATTTTGTGGTCTCCAGCCTAGTGTTAATTGTCCTTTAGATAATTCTCCCTGTGTTGCTTGTGGTCTTTTAAGAAAACATTTATGGTCAAATTTAAAAAAGCAATGGTGCTGATGTAGAGTTATTTGCAGCTAAATTTTGTTTTTCTCTGCTCACCTTTTATTTTGTCCTGCAGGGATGATCACAGTTGATAATCCTGCAAACATTTTCAACTGTCTTTATGAGACAGGAGCTATTTTGAGTGATCAACAGCACGTGGAGGTATTAGAGGTAATAAATGCAATAGGAAGGGACTTTGCAATTTGCTAATCTCCTGCATATGCATTATCTCATTCAATTTTTGTAATACCCGGGAGGTAGGCATCGTGATGCCTGCTTTATCAGGGAAGAAATTCAAGTCTCCAAAGTTTTATGACTTGCCCAAGGTCACATCAAGTGTTAACAGGCAGAGCTAGGAAAAGGCTTTAGGTTTTCTGGTTCTTAGTTTATGTTTCTATACGCAAAGCAATCATGAAAACGTACCTTAATATTGTTAGTAATTGCTTTAGGTCCCCACGTGGCTTCTCTATTTTAGTTTTCACTTCTCTCTTGTCAAATAACAACAACGCTGGGCTTAGGTAAGGAGAGATTTTATTCAAAAACATTGTTGCAAGAGGGAGGAAAGGAATTGTTGCAATAGCGGGAATCTGTAAGCATCTCAGGCCAATGGGGTTTATCTTTTATAAGAGGTACCACGGTGAGACAGACCAGGTATGAGGAAGTAGGATGAGCAAGGGTGGAATGATGGGGCACTCGCTGAATGCTGTACCCTGAAGTCAGTCTATCATCCAGGGCACCCTTTCAGGAGAGGATGTGCGCTTGCTAAGGCTGGGCCTGAGTCAAAGGTCAGGGGTCTGGCAGAGGACGCAATCTTAACCAAAGTTTGGTTAGTAAGTGTTGTGTTCCAGTTCATCAGCAGAGACAAACAATGCAGCTAATCATTGATGGAGGCAAAGGAAACGAATTTGGAGGGTCTTTAGCTTTGTCCTAAGGAAACAGGAGCAGCTGTGAGTCTAAGTCATATGAGGAAGGATCATTGTTTGAAGGCAGTGTTACCAAACAAAATTCATCCAAGTAAATTTAAAGTTCAAACTGAATTTATTCAGTGATTCATGAATAGAGCAGCATCCCATCTAGCTCTAAAGGGTTTCAGAAAGGCTTCGAAAAAGGCAGGGAGGGAGTAGAAAAAAGGAAATTCTTAGCAAAGGATGCATTGTTTCTGGCAAGGTTGCCCTTCTATGGGGAACAGAGAGGTTTTATCAGTAGACTCTGTCTCAGGACTGACCAGGAAATTCCAGGTTGGCTGGCTAAATATCCCATTCTTAGAAGAAGCTGAAGCTGCAAATAGGTGGGGTTTAAAGTAAGTAATTCTATTTTGGGCCTGTTATCTCCTTTCTAACAGGGGTCAAAGGTACAAACTACCAGTTATAAAACAAGTCACGGGGATGTGATGTACAGCATGGTGATTGAAATTAATAACAGTGTATTGCATATTTGAAAGTTGCTCAAAAGTAGATTTAAAAGTCCTCATCACAAGAAAAGAAATTTTTGTCACTATATATGGGCATGGATTGTAAGTAGTCTTGTGATCACTTTGCAACATATACAAATATCAAATCCTTATGTTGTGCACCTGAAACTAAGAGAATATTATATGTCAGTAATATCTCAATAAAAAATGCTTCCATATATATAAACAATGTCACTATTTTCATTTATGAGCATTTTTCCTAAAAAGATCATACATTGAAGGCCTTAGATCCATGACAGTCTGCTTTGAGAGCATCCTGTTATTTACAGCATCGTTCAAAATGGTATACCCACTCCTAAGGTATCTTAATGCATGTCTGGATGGAGTTACCATTTATAAAACACAGTAAGTCCGGGATCAAAATTATTTCGGGTTCACTTCACTTTCTATTCAGATTTCTAACCATAAATCTCATTTTCCTTCTGTATATTTTTATTCTCCCTTTGGCAAAAGGAAATTGCTCTCCTACTGTAGATATATGCAATAAGTTTGACAAACTAACACTTAGAATTTGTAAAATATTATGCAAATACCAAACATCTTTAGTGCCTGAACTAGTAAAATTGACTAAGGAGCATTAAGGAACTTGATACAGCCCATTAAATCAGATCTTTGTCAGTCTGAAATATTTTAAACTGTATTCACATATTGGTCACATGTTACCAGAGCTGCTGTGTGTCAGTATAAAGAAAATTGATTCCTCAGAACTTTGCTTACACTTCACTGCATTCCAAAACCCTTTCTGCACTCCAGTACAAACAATAACTCTTTTCTCTGTTGCCTTTTTTAATAAATACACTTCCATTATTTTACTCATCACATGGTCTCTTGATATTTATCTATTCACATATCTGTCTCCCAATATTCAGCAAGCTTTTTTAGGAAGACATGAAGAAAATAAGTCAGGAAATAATACTTGACATAGGGAATTTGATTTTAAAGAAAATATTTTACAACGTTTATTATCCATGATGATTGAAATGATTGGTACATAGTAAGTGCTGGATTATTTTAGCTTAATGTCTGTTTGTATTTATGTCCCAGGCCATACGTAATGATGATAATAACAATAGTAATGAATAAGAAAAAGAAAATTGTTGCTGTACTTTGTATAACAGGTCTTATTTAATTATTACTAAAATGCCATTAGGTAAATATTATTGTTTATTTCCAATTTACAGATTAAGATACAGGTATAGAACAATCTAAGTCACAAGGACAGATGTGTAATTCAATAATTTGTGCAATTAGCATATACATAGTTATGGTACCAAGTGAGGGCATTAATTCAGGCCAGAGGAAGGAGAAGCAAAGCCACGTTTTAACATTTCTCTGAAGTTCTCATTTTTGGTTCCGAGCTTTCTGGAAAGACAAAATTTTGTGCACAAGGTTTAATTTTATTTCCCCACTTATTTTACTTTTGGATTTATTTCCTTATTTCTAGCTTACTCTTTTTATATTCAGTAGGTATTTTATAGCATAAATAAGGAAAATAATATTAACTGATGTTTTTACAATACCTACTGTGTGCCAGATACTGTTCTAAGCATTTTATATTTATTAACCCATAATTTTTTCAACTCAAGCCATCTGACCCCTATTCCATGCTCTTAAACAAATGGTACACAGCTTTTATGTTTTCTTTTGTTTTTCAATGAGGGAAGTATAAAGAAAATCAGCCACAAAACTATAAAACAAAGCTAAAAAACTACAAAATAGTTTTTAATAAAATGGTGCATATATACTCCCAGTCTTAGAATCCTGTAGCCATTATCTTCTCTCTACACTTTATATTTTATATACTTGTATCAGTAAGTAGAAATGTAAATACTAGTAACTTAATATCACATCATTCAGAAACTCATGTCCATTAGAAACTATTCATTTATTATTTTTTATTCAGCAATTATTTATTAACTTCTACTGGTCAGGCACTGCCCTAGTTAGTATGGGTACAAAATAAATGTGCTTCCTAAGTGCAGAGGAAGACAGAAAATTAAACAAATCCCATATATCTAGTTTGTGACTCTATAGAGTAATATTATGGCCCCTGACTGAGAAATTTCAGTCTATGTGTATCATTTTGTAGTTCATGTGATAACACTACTCTATTTGGGGCTTTTTCAGCAAGGCCCAATTTTCTGAAAGTCATACACACCTGGGCAACAATCATCTGTTGAATATTCACCTTCCACAAATAATCAAATGATTGTGAGGGAAACAAAGACACAGTTCTTGCTTATATATAGTGAAAGATTGAGCATAGAATTAATGTAGAGAATTAATGCAAAGATTGTGCATAGTATCTCCTGGAATAGGGGGCTGTTTCATAATGAAATGGAATGATATGGAATTAGAAGAGAGAGGAAAATACATGCAAAAAAGACAATGGCATGGTTTAGAACTCTGAGGCAGAAACTTAGGATGTTTGTCATTGAGGGATGAGTAACTGCACTCTGCTGGGAATAAGAAACCATTTTTTTTTCACATCTAGAATATAACAGATCAAACACAGTATGTCAAATAATTAAATGTATTGAATGGGGGATTATCCCCTTACAGTTTTATTGTTTTTTCATGTCTATCTTCAATAACGATTTATTGGCTCTTCCTTCTCTTGATTTGGCAATATCTTGGGTAAATCTCTGTGCATTCATTATTGATTCTGCCATCGTGGTATCCTGACATTTCTGAAGATTTTAGCTCCTCTCTGTTCCTTGAACACTTCTTGCTATTTGGTGTCCTCACTGTAATTTCATCTTTAGAATTCCACTTTCTGATCGGCACTTCCCATCTTTCCAGTTTTCTCTGTCGTTCTTCAATCTCCCTGGAAGTCCAACCCAATGGTCCCACTGCGTTTTTACACTTTCTCACCTACTTTATGTCTTCTGTTTAACATGGTCAATTGTTATAACATGGACTACAGTACCTATACACCATTATTAGGCTTTCTTCTAGTTCAAATTTGTCATTATTCTAAGCTTTTGATTCAATACAAGTCTAGCAATAAACATGGATCCAGAGAAATCATCTGAATAGAGCCAGGCACTGACCAAGACAGAAACCCACCTGCAGTTATCACTGTAAGAGTCAGTATTTCTGTTTTCTAGAAAAAGATCAGTTTATAAGCAGCAGGTAAACAGTGCTTTACTGCTTATGTCCAGCACACAATTATTATCCCTAATCGTGGCTTTTACTTGGGCTAAATGCTTATGTTTCTTTCAATAGTATATACTGAAAGAATCCTGAACATGTATATAATGAAAAGACGCACCCATCCATATCTATCACTGACTAATTTGTGCTATTTTTCATTGCACTGGAGAGATCCACTGTTTTCAAATTTTTGAAGGCGGTCTTAACACTGCAAATTTCAAAAACAAATGTGGAGCTCTCAGGTGAGAAGGCTAACAGAAAATTGACTCTGTAGTTTTACGACTCACACAGTGTAAAATACAGCAGTGACTCCCTGTGCCCTACTCACATTCCCAAGTCCTGGATACAGGTGTTCAGTTCTGGGAGGGCGGGAAGTTCGTGCATCCATCTCACATAATTTTTCCTTTCTCTGACAGTGCTGCCAGCTAAGGAACCTATTAATGCCAATCATCATGGCAAATACTAAAAAACAGAGTACTGTCCTGTCAGAACTGGCCACAGACCACCACCTCATTTCATCAATGTACAGAAAATTTCATTTTCCAGAGGGTAATAGGTTTTTGCTATTGTCTAAAGATATAAAGTCATATTTTGAAGTAAAAATGAAAAGTGGAAATTGAATGTACTTACTAGCATTTGATGCAGATCTGTAATTCTGCAGAACTAGATTTGTATATTAATTGCTTTCGACATTATTGAGAGGTGTTTTATATATATGTACCTTAGGATTTCTGATGCATACCAAAAAAATCAATTAGTAATATCATTATCAGTTTAGAGAGGAGAAAATTTTCCACTCATTCTAAGAGTACAAAGATTTTAGTTCATCAAAGTAGTATGAATTGAACAAATGAGTGTATTTCAAAAATAAGGAACTCATAATAAGAATACTGTAATTTAATAAATTATATAATTAAAAGTAATGTAACAATAAGAGTGCTTGGTATACAAATATGGCATCTGGGGTGATCCTTTACATTAATTTATAAAGGGCGAGATCTTGCCACTGAGATCTTTTAGATGAAAAGCCATTTTTTACCTGGAAAGTTTGGGCAATAAATGTCTTGAGTTACCTAACAGGGGTGAAGGAGACTTGTTTTTGACACTTGACACAATAATCTTACACTTATTTTTTGGAATTTTACTAAATGGACTTCAAATGAGTTGTTAGAAATATAACACAATCTAAAATAATAGAACAATACATATAGGAATTTATAACTCTCATCTTAAATCTTGCTCCTGTACTAGTATGCATAGAAAGAATAAAAAGGAGAATGCTATGTCTGAACATTTATTAAATAAATTTTCTCTTGTAAACACCCTATCTTATATACATCAATAGGTATAATTAATAAAGTAATTTAACTGATAAAATTGGTAGACTTTTTAAAAAAGAGTATGAAATAAAATATACACATTGAGGAAATCTTGAAATATGCAAGCATGATAGAGTAACAGATTTAAATACATAATTCCATTGGCATTAGTCATTGAAAAACTTTTGGTATGTATGCGGTCATTATTTTTCTATACATACGAATCTCAGTTACAATGAGACTTACTAAGCATAATGGAATCACAGAAACCCAACAATATAAATAAAACTATGTGGTGGTGGAAATGATTAAAATATTTAATGAACAGTGAGAGAAATAATTATACCCATGGGGAAAATAACATTATACAATATAGTAAAAAGTAATATGTATGCATGTTATAATACAAATTAAGAAAGAAACACTTTTAAAATATTATATAAAAATATATAATATTTTTATGTAATTGCAATAAGAGTCTCTCAAACAATATCTTGGTCAATATTTCAGAACTTTAAAAATATATATATTTTTTGCTAAATTAATAATGATACTTCTTGTTTGATTTGAATTTGAAATTGATTTGAATTTCTTTGGTTTGGGGTGAAGTTACCTTGTTGTTCATGTCCTGGATTATCCATTCTTGCATATTTGTTTTTAATAAATCTTAGCTTTATGAAATATATATAAGGGATTTTTAAATTAAGGAATGCCATGTTTTTAAACTTTTGCCACAAATTTTTTATGTTGCTTTTATCAGTGAGTGATAGTTTGACTACAAATAGAATTCTTTAAGTACAACCCTTATCCATAAAAATGTCCCACTGGTTCTTTGTTCTGCTTACCGTTTAGAGTTCCTCTTCACCTCCCACTAGAATGTAAGCTCCATATGACAGACAACCCTTAGACCTACATCTGGAGAACAGTAGGTACTCAATAAATATTTTAAGTCACATGATTTAATTCAGATTTAAACTCTGAAACCCACCCCAGACGTAGTGAAAGATTTCTGGGTATGGATTTTGAAATTCTACATTTTATATAGGTTCTCTTTAATGATTTTATGTACAAAAGAAGTTGGAAATTATTGTATCCTAAAATTAGAGATATGGATGGGGTTCAAGTATGTGTATTTTAAAAAGTTACCCTGGTGACACTGATAGACTCCCTATCTTTCTACTCACTCTGACCTGGTGGATAGTCAGTGAGTGCAGTACTTAGGTACCAGGGTAGAATCAGCTCCTAAGGTCATTCTCTTTTCCTGACACTTGAAATATATTGCTTCCTGCTAAAACTGTCATTAGAAGCATACAGATCTACTAGATCTATCCTGCCTCACATCCTTACTTTCATGACTAATCTTGGTCTATAATTTTAGTAGTGTCTACCAGCTTTGGGAGCCCCAAAAGTATTCCCTGCTGTTATTTAACTAAAGTCCCTGGATTAGTTACTTACGGTTTTCTAGAAAAAGAAATAGTGCCCCTGGAGTCAGTAAGTATCTTCTTCACTACTGACCTATAGGTAAATTGGGCTGCTTTTTACCTGAGGCAAATTATAGATAATAGTTTTGTTTTGTTTTTTCAAATAAGCTGTGTTTATCTTATTAGTGAAATCTTCCAAGTAATTGTAAGTATACCTTACCTTTAAGTGTTTGAGCTTTCAGCTTTGTTTTTATCTTCAGAGTAATTTTAGTGAGAAAGTTAGAAAAGCCTACATGATAGGGACAGATATTAGACACCATGTGAAATGAGAAATTTCCTTTGATATAATCTGTTTTGATGTCTCACAAGGAAGTGAACTACTGATTTTTATGATATATTTCCAAATACTTTCGGATCAATATTTTGATTAAGATATATTTAGCATGAGATGGATGAGATAGACTAATGAGAAAAAACAAAAAATCATGCGCAATGCCCAGAGGATTGACATTAGACCTCTGCAGACTGTTTTGCTTCAAAATCAGTATCTGTAAATTTGCTAATATTCTTGAGACTGTTAGTTGGCATAAAAATAGTGAAAACCAGAGATGTACAGGAATTCTGATGCCTATTATGTTTCACAGTGTATTTGATCCTTTAATTCAGTTATATGATTGTAGAGTTCTCATAAGCTTAATATTTGAAAAGCTTCAGTATTTTTAGTCATTAACATTTAAGTCAAATCACTATCACTAAAAGACCTTCTACTCTGAGCCAGCTGCTGTGCCATAGACTGTGATCACTATGATAAATGGAACTTCAACTAGATAGACATCTGTTCTAGGAGACACACACAAGCAAATGCATGCATGGCAGTGTTACAGTACACTAAAAGGCATGTAAGCTCTTTAGGGGTGAGACAAAGGAAAGAACTATCCATTCTGATTCGGTACATCAGATAAAGATTCAAAGGGAATATTCAGGTGCAGGGAGTATAAGAGAAAAAAGTAAGATGTTCAAACACATAATGCTGTTTAGTGCCACAGCCAGAGCTGGCACAGAGACACTGAGCCTCCCAATGGAGTGTTCTTACAACACAAAACACAGCCCTTCATCATTGTTCACCACTGTCTTCAAAATTTTTTTATTTTCCTCTTAAAGTTCAAATCTAGTATATTTGAGAGATTACATTAAAATACAGAGAAGAATAAATATTGATTCTTCTCACATATTTAAAAATATAGTAAGATAAGCTCATGGGAAACAGCATGTGAAATAGTTAAAATTGTTATCTGTTGTAGAGCAATGTCTAGAGAAATACTGGTGCATGTATTTTTCTTTGTTATCACAGATTTTTTTAAAAGTCATATACAAATTTCTTATAAATTTTCATCTTCTAAAATTATGACAAGGAAAAAATTACAATGCTGTAATTGTATCCTTAGTGACATTGTTACCTGTTTGTTAATAGTCACATACTATGTGACTTGAAATTTATAGTTGAAAAAATAGTTCAAGGATTTTTTTTCCTGCATATTTATATGTAAGAGTTTGTTGTGGTAAAGAAGCGAGATAATAATAGCATAAAGTTTTTAGTGTGTGGTGTTTTAAAAGTATCAGAGATTGTTTAACTTATCTTAAAAGACATTTACATGAACAGAAAAAGAAATTCACCATCTATTTCACCTAAAGCACTTTGTTTGTTGATCTATTAATTTTTTATGCATATTTTCTATGCACAAGGGCAGATTTTTTTGTTAGTGGTTCTCCACCACTATTGTGAATAATGTAAATCACCTGGATGGGCTTTGGGACATAATTCAGCAATGATAGTACAAAATATTATCTTGCAGGTTTGTTTTGCGTCTGGAATCTGAATTTTATTTTTCACCAATTTTTTTATTCATAGCAAGAAAACTACCTGATTAAATATTATTTATGATTAAGTTAAGTTGACTCACTTCTTTAAGCATACAAGGCACCTTTTAGGCATTGGCAACATTCGTCCTTAGTTTCTTTACTCTGGTGCTCCTTCAAATGGGTATTAATAGTGTTTGAAACAGCAATGTTTATACCGCATTCTATGCATTTGGAGTACCCATGCTTGTCATGATTTTATGGCAGTAACTTAATGTATACATAGCTAGTTCATTTTATTAAGAGTATTTCCAATCACAGGAATATTAACCATAGCAGGTCCGTTTTTGCATTATTATTTGATCCTTTAATGAGCATGTTAAATTTTTTTTTAAGTAAATAGCTTCAGTACTTATTTAAAGTTTTGTTTTCTTCCTCCATTATTTTAACTTTTCTTAATCACTACCTGTGTGCAGGGTGAAGCATGGCTGTATTCTGTTGCAGATAAAGAGGTGAACAAGACGAACCAATTCTCTGCTGTCATCCGGAGTGTATTTTAATGTCAGTGCAGCACATGCCATTGTGTTATCTATATGTATATATATCCCATATATGGGAAAACAACTTTAGGAAGAATGGAAGGAAAACCAAATACAAAAGAAAGATAATATCTTCCCCTTTCAAAAAATGAAGCTTGTTGTTAGGGCTGAAAATAACAGACACTCTGATTGAATATAGGTAATATTAAAACAGTAATAGCTCAATAAAACACAAGCTGTTAGGCATATTTAATATATATATATACACACATTAAAAGGTAATTTGGTAATCTATATCAAAAGCCAAAAAAACCTCATGTCATCAGGATCATCATTTTCTATTTTTAGAATTTAGACATAGTGAGACCATAATGAGAAAAATGTGCAATTACTGAATAGGAAAAGGAGTTCATTGCATCCTTGCAAATGGTATAAATATTTAAAATATATAATACTCAAAAATAACAGTTTTGTGAAATAAACCATGCTAAATCCACAAAATTGAATATCACTGATTTATTTTCAAACTGTGCCATTAGCTACTCTCAGGGCTTAAGAGCATGAAATTCAGGTTTTGTTACATAGCTTTAAACAAAAGAGGTTTTTTTAAATTAATTAGGATTGATTAGGAATTCATTAAATTAAATTAGGATTTAATTCGAAATTTTATCTGAAAAAAGTAAGTTCCAGATATAAAATTCAGAAATGCTCTATATATGTATAAAGTTAATGAAAGTGTATGTCTATATAAAAATAACCATTATTCCTAAGTACTTTTATAATGCTTGATTTCAGAATACTTTGTTCCAGAATTTTATCTAGAAAACAAAACTGAAACTTAAACAAAATGAACAAAATTTTGCTGGAATTTTAGTTAAGTTAAGTCTTTAAAATAGAGAATTGTGTTGTATATCTTGAACAATTTTCCCTACCCAATTATATCACAGTATAATTTAAATTCATTTATGTTTGAACTTTACAGAATGATTCTGTATTTTTATTTTTGCAAACTTTCCAATCCCTAAACTCATTTCTCCTACCTTTATTCACTCTTGATATTCAAATCATTTTTCTTTGACATACCAATCACATCCTCATGCTTGTAAACACCACCACTTCACTGCAATTTTCTTTTGCAGTTTTCTGAAATCACTTCCATTAATTTCATGAATTCATGCATATTTTATAAAAATGTTTTACTTTCTCTTTGCAGAAGTACTGCAGTATATTTGCATTATATTGTAGAATGTTTCCAAAATCCCCAAATTAGCTAGATTAGGCCAGAAAAACATATGCTATGTAATATCATGCATGTGGAACTCAGATCATAGGTAACTGAAATAATATTTCTACTAATATTTTATTTAATACTTGATGTGTTTCTGAAATTGCTGCTCTGTTTCATATTATAACATAATATCATAATATCGCTGTCAAGTTACAATGTTAGTTTTATTCTTCTTCAGGGGTAGAATTTAAACCAAAAGTTGGTAAATATAAGTAGACAAATATAAAAAAAAACAATTTTAGGCAGAGCTTACTAAACATAGAACTATGTATAGACTATGTTCTTCATTGTAGGTATCAAAGCTGACTAAACAACCATAGAGGTGGCAGGTTTTGTGAGGGAACTCGAAGTCATTTCATGCTTGTCAAAGTTGGTGGTTGGGTTAGATGGTTTTAACAATATAATCCCTTGAATTTTCATTGGTTTTAATTTGAAGATGAGAGAAAGCCTGAAATCAGAGTTTCCCCAGTCTGCTTATTCCAGTTTTATTCCAGGAACATCATCTATGTCAATTTATTTTTCATGGAAAGATCTTCATCTCTAGCTCTTACTTTCTGATATTATTCCAGTAAATGGGCAGAGCACAGATTAGTTTTTTATTCTATTTTTCCTTCACCATCAACTTTTTCCTTCTAAACAGGGAAGAGCTGAATGGGGAGGAAATCATTTTACTCTTGGTAAGATTCTTTGCTTATAAGCTACAAATTATAATTCCACAGCAAGAGGGTATTTTATTTAATTTTCACTTCAGTAAATGAGTAAATGGTGTCCCTGACATTATAATTCTGATTCTTTTCAGTAGCTGACAGAGGAGTTACTACCAACCCTGAGATAACCTGAGTGTCTAAATTAACACTGTAAATTGTTTTCATTTTCTTTTTTCTAAACGAAATGTTTAATTAACCTCCGCCCTTTCTGTTTGTTGATAAATGGCTTGCCTAACACTGAAGAGCTGGCATCTTCATTAAGCAACAGAATTATTGTCTTTTTCTTCTTCCAAAATTCCATTGGCCTCTATTACTCTTAGAGGTTAAATTATTCAGAATCTTGAGATACATTTTCAAAATAACCGAAGAATTTTGACCTAATTATATAATAAGTATCTTACCCAAATTCAACACATTTTAATATACTATTAATGACCTTTTTTTCAATATTATTTTCTTAAAATTTACAGTCTTGGCACCTGGAAAGCTTTAGATGTAATGGAATTTTGAATTACGTTGAATTTTATGGACCCAGACATAGTTCATTCTATAGTACAGGTCCTAATTTCATTCTATTACCACACAATTTGCTATATGACAAAATAATTTACAAACTGAAGTTGATGTGCTCCTAATTTTAAAAATGTTGGATGCACAAATAAAATTTCACTGTAACCTCAGTCGTGTAGCCAAGTCTTTGATATTTATTATAATGAGATTTTGTCAATGATTACAACTTCCAATTTCAGTTGCTTGAATTCACCAGTTAAATAACCTTTCAAGTGCTTGCTTTATTTTTCTGAAGGCAACAAGTGTTTCCTTCATCTGTGAGCAATGAACTTAAAATCTCTGCTCTCATTTGGAGCTAGCAATGCAAATGTGTAAAAAAGAAAGACATGATATCACTTCTACTAGGTCAAATCCCCAAATAATGTTTACACATAACCTAATTGTGGTTTCAACCTCTCCCAGAAATGTCAGTCAGGAATTTTCTGGTGAGCATCGATAAGATAATGTCACTCACGCCCTCTCCACCCCCAAAGGAAGATTAGGTTATCCACCTAATAAGACCCTTATACTTTCCTCCCCTCACACACAGATGGAATCAGAATGTGTATAGCATGAGCTATTAGGACACTAACTAGATAAATCAGCACCATACTGTTTGATGTACTGATAAATGTAAACTCTTTTCTGCATCAATCTCCAGCTGTTGGAAAGTACTTAAGATGTGTCCAAACTAAGAGACTTTAGAGCAGTTTATCAGAGCACACACATGGGCTACTCTCTGGTCACAGTCCTCAGTCACACTATGAATAAACTCTGTCTTTCTTAAATATAACAGTTGCATTGATTTTAGTTGACAAGTGTAAAATCAATTGTTTTCTTGATAAGAATAATTTTTCTACTTGGGTTTAAAAAAAAGGGAGAATTTCCCCCCTTGCTTTTGTCTCAAAACAGATTTTTTCAACTTCCAAAGATAAATTTACACCCCTAGTCCCAATTTAAAGCTTTCTGTTACACATGTTTAACTCCCTTTTATCCAATAATCCAGAACAATCTGATACTGCTGTCACTCAAAAAAATCGTATCTGAAGTCATGCAGGTGATGAACGAACGATGGGATGGCATAGTGATAAGGGGTGGAGGGGGAGGTGGCCTTGATTTCTGAAGAGGCCAAGCATGAATGTATCTAGCTGTGTTCATACAAACACAGAATCCTTCCTCAACTCAGAGACTTTGGTGTCAAAGATTCCTGTAAATTTCCAAAACAAATTTAAAAATGTAACTTCAGTATTGGGGCCTAAACCATAAGTTTAACCTAAGAGAACCTAAGGAAGCTGAGTCTGCATGTGTGTGGGAGATGAGGGTGTGGAGGGGAGATGTGGAAAGAGGGACAGCGGAGGACAGTGTGTATGGAACCAATGTAATATTAAACCTAGTATTTAAGGTATTATGATGATGGATTCTATGTGAGATCCAGAAATACTTAATATCCCTAAAGTATATACCTAGTTTTTAAAACACATAATTTTATGTTTATCGGAACTCTGTTGAATAGATAAGATGTGCCCAATCTGTGACATATATAGCTTAAATATTATTGCGGAGGAAGAATTTTCCTCTGTCCTGTAAGGTTCTTCTAGCTGGTCCTAGAATCAAATCAACATGAGACAAATTAACAGGAGAAAAGGAAAACGAAGTTTAATAATGTTCATACAGGGAATCAGGGCAAGTGAAGTATGTATTTCATCCTGAACTAAGGAGAAGTGGGTAGGGGTCTGGGACTTACTTCAAAGGGAAGGAAAGCAACTTGCAGGAATATAAAAGAGTAAATGTTTGGTAAACAAATGTTTCCTGGAGTACACAGAAATAATGGGACATAGGAATTTTAATAAGCAAACTGCCAAATTCCTTCCTGTCTCCCACCCTAGTTCATATTTTAATGTAGTTATCTATAAAATAACTTTTTCCTGAAGCATTTCCTCTATATAAATTATTTTTATGCAATTAAGGGGAAGATAAGTTCTTTCTGAGTCTTTCGGGCCTTAACTATTTTCAGCTTTACATAATCTAAATGCCAAAGTGGCACATATTGGGACAGTCTGCCCTTGGCCTTTACAATATCTTACCTAAAAGTCCATCAAAAAGAATCCTGCATTTTTATTGATTATTTTTCCTGATTTGTTCCAGGGATAGGATTAAGGTATAGCAATGTCTCTGCCATTTTCCTATCTTAAAATAAAATTTCTATTTATTTTAGTCTTCCAAGAAAATTAAGTTCACACAAATTTTTTATTTTTCACTATACTGTTTCTTTTAAAATCCTAGTCCATGCATGAATTATAAAAGTTTGTTTTAGTGTGTTTATTATGTATTTAGTGTTTATTATGTATTACCAGGTAGAATACAGGTTTGCTCTGTTTAAGCTGTGCATACTTGTGATAAGTTTGAAATAAATGATACACCTCTGTGCAGCTCTGTATTTGTTATGTAAATACCACTGGAATGTGAAAAGAAGGGACCTCCATCACTTCTGGGCTTAACAGATGAAACATCTGGTGAGCTTCCTCCATATGCCCACTTGCATGATAAGATGGTAGAACTAGAAGATCCAATCCACCCAGACCCTGGATTTTGAGACACTGTTTAAATGAGGGCTTTCCATCTTTAGAGAGCTGAGAAGTGAACTAGAAACAAATTTCTGTTGATGGGACTTTCTTTATTTCTACATATGTTTGTCTTCAGGAAAACAAAAACAAAATGAGTGTTAAACAAAAGAAACAATACAACAGTTAAACTAGATGCACAAAAATATTACTCAGTTACCAGGGGCTCAGACCTGCATAGCCACCTGCTGTTGGGGCCATCTGTCCCTAAGGAGGGACTGGAAGTCTGCTCTTTGCATTATTCCAGTTTTATTTTTTTTCAAAGTACCTGGTGAATGTGATAAACTCTTAAACCATTAGACATTAAATATTTAGATATCTACAACTGTTTTCTCCTCTATCCATTCAAAGTGAAAACTAAGGTGTGCTTTCTAAAGTTTTGCCCACAGTGAGATATCCTGTCTCTCTGAGGAACCCTTGATTGGGGCAATAATGCAGCAACAGAAAGTCAATATTTTTCTTTTTTTTATCATTGCATCTAGAGAGAACAGTCCCTGTGAATTCTTAACTATGGATGGAGGGAGAGGTAAATATAAAGACAGTATGTCTTGAGTGGAAGCCACCTTCTCATGAAAGAGCTTGTGTTTTCCAAACCCCACCCAAACTTGATGTCACATATCCTTTCTCCTTGCAGTGGATTACTAGTTAGCACCACCAAATTTATGGTCTGTTGAAATA
Source organism: Smutsia gigantea (assembly GCA_032199065.1). NCBI lineage: Eukaryota > Metazoa > Chordata > Mammalia > Pholidota > Manidae > Smutsia > Smutsia gigantea. The sequence goes on from JAVSCE010018766.1 coordinate 46,597, forward strand.
GATATTACTCAGTTCAGGTCTCACAGACATGTAGTTTTTTTCCCTAATAGCGATTTAGATCTGTCAGCCAGCAGTATCAAGTCAAGTGCAGTTTCTTAAAAAAAAAAAAAAAATAGTGATGTGTGCAAAAGTCCCTGTTGGTGCAGTTACAGACATGTAGAACTGAGTGGCAGACTAGTGTACAAATTTACTATATATTTGAATGAATGCACTGACAAAAGAACCATTAGCCTAAACTTCTACATCTTCTATTAGCTGAGAATAACTTTGCAGTTAGCTTTAGAGTTATGATAAAAATTTCCCTTTGAAGATAATTTAGGTAAGTAAAAATGTGAGTTGATTTAAAAAATAGAGATTGTAATAGTATGAATAATTCTCAGATATGACAAAAATTCTTAAAAATAGTATGCAAATATATGAATTTAGGTAAAACTTTTGAGATTTGTATTTAATTGTAGGCAACAAAACTGGAATTTTTCTAAACAAATCTTATTAGCATAAGTGGCCCTCAGAGGCTCCCTTGACCTTCTTTAAAGCCTTTTTCTCTCTTCCAAGGATCACATTTCCTCTTCAGCTCTATTCCAACAATAATCAGTAGGTCTCTTAGAATACAGTAGTACAGAGTAATGAGGATAGCATTTAGTCTGTGAAGAAAAGGGTACCTATGTCAGGAAGCATGCCAGTGACTTCTAATATAACTGTTTTGATTTTTTCTTTTTGGTAGGAAAAATTTCCCAAAGTCTCCACTGCCATCCTTTCTTCAAATATTAATTTTCCAGACTCAGCTGCTGAAAGTAGCAGATACAAGCATAGAGCTGAATCAAATGGTTGTTTCTGAAGGGTTACTTAGTGTTGACTATAGACATTCAGATTTTCTGGCAGAAGATAGTTGGACAGAATAAGTAGCCAATATAAAAAAATGAAAGATCCTACCCCTACCTTAGTGAAGTATGCATGACAGTGTGATTCAAACTTCTCTGAATCTTGAAGATCTGCCATTCAAAAAGAATCAGTGGAGCTCAGGGATTTATTTGGCCAAGTGAATTTTTTCCTTCAATTCATACCTTCTCCTTCAGACATATCACGTGGTGATATATTCTTTAGCCCACATCACTTTTTCTTTATTCTTATTCTAAATAAATCCACAACCAACCCTGACATTCAGATTTCATGAAATTTTGATGATGGCCAATGGGTGAATAAAAGATAAATTTTAAGAAACTTTCAAAATAAGACCAGTCACCTAAAGAATCCTCATGTATTCTGGCAGGAGAAATATAAATGTTAAGGCTTATTACATGTATCTTTTTGGAGAGCTAACTCTGAAAATTTTACAGAAAGAATTTGTATTGGGAAATGCAAAATCATTCATAGGACATTATTTGTGATTAACATAGCTCCCTCTGCTAAGATATTTTGGCATGAGATCTTAGTGGAGAGGCAGGAACTCTTGCACATGACTTTAAGATGATTTTCATATACAACAAAAATCACTTGGTAAAGAATTTCTAAATTTAGTATGTTCTATCATATTCCAAAATAGATTAAGACCTGAGATGTTGGTTTCATAGGCAGACTCCCTCAGTTAATTGATTTATCTAATTGGAAAAAAAAAGATAAGTAGGATGATAATCTATCTCACTGGATTAATGAAGGTACTAAATAAAGGCATGTGTATTTTATAATGTTGGGAGACAAGAATAAGAGGAAATATAAAGATGTGGTTCTGAAAATAAGACTTGAATCAGTTTGGACTTCATGAAAAAGAACATTTCAGGACCTTGACTGTCTCGAAATCAGCCCAGAATTAAGAATGTCTCAAGAGAACGATGTATTAATAAACGGAGGTTGGGATTATGTAATGAGAATCTTGCATATTTTCTTCTTAATTAGGGTAGTTGGATAATACTATTGAATGAATTCCACATTTAATATTATGTGGCATGTTTTACCTAATTAATGGACTATATTGGTATTCTGGAGCATCATGCACATCATGCACAGGTCTGCAGTGTTTACAGTAATATAAAATACACAATATAGTTAAAATTTTAGAATTTAAGACAAAAATTAAGTTAATATATATCAGTTTTACATGCCATGAGCCCCAAGGAATACTTACACATCATTTAGTGTGGATTAATTACTGACAAAACTATGGCTCATTAGAATATCTAGGTATTCTTTTAACTGGAAATTAATGCTTTCCTGGGGGATTTTAAATGCTATCTCCAGGCTTGGTGTTACATATCAGTTTCCTCTGTTACAAAGGAAGAGATTACCAACATGCTTGATATTTTGAGGATTGTTCATTTTAGGATAAAGAATGATGGCTAACACCTACATAACCAGTTACCAGAAGTGTCTAAGACAACCATAATTGGTTGCGATTGAGGTTATCCTGAAAAGACATGAATGTCAATGTATTTATTCAAACAGTCTATAAATAAGAACGGCAAAAACTGTGTAATATACCTCTAGATCCCCTACAGCTTCTCACACACTGCTTATTCATTGATGCATGAACACCTTTACTTAACACATACTGATGTATTCAACTATGTATGCATTAAATGTATATTGAAATATTCCTGTGTGACAGGTATTGTGTTATGTTCTGGAGATATAATGTGAGAGCAAGAGAAACTCCATTTTAAAAAGGCCATCTTAAGAAGGAGGCCTCAACCATGACCTAGTTCTAAGAAAACTTTGTTCCAGTTACTGGAAAAACCACCCATTATTCCAGTAACCCTCACCCCAGATAGTTCCCTAGCAACGACCTCAAGGTCCAGACACTCAAGGTCCAGACGCACCTGCTCCTTAAAGATAACATGCCTTACATGTTACATCAGCTGGCAGCTTAGCGCCAGCTGGACTCAACCAATAAAGAATGTACAAGACACCCTTACTTTAAATCATCCAATCAGCATATGCCAAGTTAGAGTTCCCCTCTTCTTGCACCTTGTAATGCATAAAAACCTTGCCTACCCTAGGCTCGGGGCTCTCACTTAGGAACTGCTGCGTTGGTGACAGGTGTGAGCCCAAGCTCGAGCTTGAAATAAATGACCCTTGTGTGTTTGCATTGGAATTGGCTCCTTGGTGGTCTTTTGGGGACTCACGACTTGGGCACATTTGGGGGCTCATTCGGGATCCCCGAGACCCCCAGGACTCCCGACCCGAAGGGTCTGAACTGGCCGGTAAGAACTTTGTGTGTGTGAGTGATACAGGATTTGTGTCTGTTGTTCATGTTGTGTGTTGCGCTCCGCTCTTTCACTTTCTGAGAAGGGCCCAATCTGAATCTGAAGTGATCGGTACAGGACCTGAGCGGATGCACTAAGAGGTCACCAATTGGGGGGTCCTGGAAGACATTCGTGGACCCCCATCTCTGTCGGAGGGGTCTTACGGAGTTTGTGGCCACCCCCGTCTGTCTGAAAGCTGGTTCTGAGCCCGCTTGGAGGGGACAGAGTGTCCCTCTTCTGTTTAGAACCTCTGGGGGAACAAGGCGGGTCGCTACCGCCGAAGAGTAGAGTGTCGTCGTCCCACTTCCAATTTTGTTTTCGAATGCCCGCGGGCATTTTTTTGTTTTGTTTTTTGTTTGTCTGTGATACTTAGTGCGCTGTCGATAGCTTTTTATTTTGAGAAAATGGGTCAGACCTCTTCTACTCCATTTAAGGGAAGGGCAAATGACCTCAGTGTGAAAGTCTGGAAAGACACAACCATCCCCAACCAGGGGAAGCAGAAGCTGCTCTGAGAGGGGAGGACGGAGGCGCTCCAGTAGGAAGCCCACCCTATACCAGACAAAGGGCTCAGAGGGAACAGTCTGCCTCCACCACTGACTCCACTATTCTGCCCCTGCAAGCCACCAGTCCCCCAGATGCGGGGGGAAATCAGCCCCATCACTATTGGCCTTTCTCCACTAGTGGCCTCTACAGTAACTCAAATCTTTGTATCAGTTTATCTGTCTGTGTATATGTTCTTTTATGAAAAGTGTTAACTGTAGTCATTGCATCTCAATCTATGTGTTTGTGTGTCTAAGTGTGTAAAGAAAAAATATTTTTCTACCTCCGGATGGTATTAATAAGCATTAATGCTAATTTAAGTGGAACTGAAATGGACATGTCCTTATGGTTATCAGCTGCCTAAGTTTACCTAAAGTCATTTAAAGTTGATGTTATCTGTTAAATCTTTCAAAAATACAATGCTTAAAGGCTTGACTTTGTCTAATGTTCAGTAAATGTTTTGTAAGTAATCTAGCATAGTTGTTAAGAATGAGTAAACTAAGTGTAGCAAGTGAACATCTTAATAATTGTGTGATATAGTGTGTTACAGTGTGTATACCTACAAACAGCCTGAGAATTTTTGTAGTAACCTAAAACCTTAAAGTTTTGCTAAGTTAAGTAGACATACTTTGTATACTTTGTGTTTAGTGAGAAATTGTGCTATAAGGCACATTTTCAAAAATGATAAAATATATTCATAAATGTATCAATCTAAGGAATGCTGATGTTACAGTTTACCATAGCCTATTTTCAGTGTTCACTGAAAGTTAAAGTTCCTATTGGTTTTAAGTTCTAATAAAACTACTTAAATTAATAAAGAAAATATCTCAGCTTGCTAGAAAAGATGTGTATTTTAACAAGAGAAGGTAACTGTTCTAAGTACAAGTGTTTATTTAAAAAGAGAGAACAGTGAATGTAAAAAAGGTTGTAAAAAGTTTGTGGAAAAATTGACATAGTCATGCTATGTGAAATTAAAGCAAATGAGTCTTGATTTCAAGTACACAGCAAAATTAGAATTTTGTTCTCAGTTAAAAAGACAAAGTTTTCTTAAACTGATTAGTCTGCTCTTAATGTTAAGAGATTGCAAAGAACTTTCTAATTGTTTTTATCAAAGCAGTTTCTCATGCTTAAAGTCTCAATGAGTTCTCTGAGTATTTAAGAAAATGAAATCTTCATATTAAAAGACTGTAACCTAAGTGTTGTTAACAAATGAGTAACCTGTATTTGCATTTAAACCTTTTTATTGTCATTCTAGTTAAATACCTATAATCCTATTTAAGCAAGTGCCAAAGAAACTTTCTTCTTACAACTTGCCAAAATCAAATTCAAAAAGGTACTTTTACTTCTAATTAACTCTGATATTTTCCAGAGGGCCCCTGGAACATGTCAGAGGAATTTTTTCTCATTGAGAAAGTACTTGGCTAAATAAGCTTATCTGATATATCATTACCTGCTTAATTACCTGGAAAGCACTGTCAAAGGGAATGATGCTAAACTTTGTTGCTAGATGTTTTGTGTTGCAAAAATATCCAAATTTCCTTATGTCAACTGTCTTATAGTAAGCTCTCATCAGATCTTTAGCCACTCTCATTACAAGTCTTTTGTCATTTATAGTCACTGTTTTATTACTCCTGAACTAGTAAAGAACGAGATTTCAGCAGAACAGGTATTTACATAAGATTAAGTAAACTAAGGAAAATGATTTTTTGGCTTTTTGTTTCAAGTGTTACTGATAAAGTGTTTTAAGTTTTTTCTCTTAAGCTGACAACAGTTTAGTAAATGATAATACCTTTATAAGCAGAATTGAAACATTTATCTTTCTCGCTACCTGATCTCTCCAGAATTTAACAACTCTCAGTGACTACTTTTATATTTCATAGCAGTATATTTAGTTGCATAAGTTCAATAAGAATCTGCTTTCCTTGTAAGAAGACCGATTAAAAACACTGGTTATATTACCAAGGCTTTGACTGGAATACTATTCCTGAGAGACACGGGTGTAAACTCATATTAACAGAAAGCCTTAAGGAACTGAGTTCGACTTTATAAAGCCAACAAAGAACCTTGGAAGAACTGGCCTGGTACCTTGCTTACAGGATTCTCAGTAGCCTTACCAGGCAAGTAAAGAAGGTCACTTCCTGGCAGGTGCAGGAACCTCAGAATGTCTTGGGGACCTCAAGAAGAGAATAATTCACCCAAATCTACAAGTACTGCAGGCAAAACCTGATGGCAAGACTGGCTTGGCTTTTTGGCTTTGAGAGGCCTTTAAAAGTCCAAGCTGAAGTTCCTTATAAAAAGTTCTAGCAAAGCACATTTAAAAGAGCCTATGTAACCAATTGCTCTTCTTGCTGCACTTATGCAAATAATCAAGAAATATTTTCTTAATCTAGTTACTAGTAATAAAAATGAGGGTAATTTTAGAGAAAAGTATTGTTTCAATAATGCAGCCTTATCTATACTGAGTCCTAATACTAGTCATTGGGACATAGACTAGATCCAGAATTCTAGTTTCCCCAAGATATCTGGCTGATTCTTAATTAGAGTTTTTCTATTTCTAGTCCTCATATTCAGCCATGCATTCATCAATCTCCTTGTCAAGTCTGTTCTTCCAGAATGGAAAATCTAACTCCAGATGTTACTATTTAACCTAATAACATGATTTATTCTATCTCGCCTAGAAGCCACGAAATTGCAAATGGTGATAGCAGTAAAACCCAGAATGGAAGTGCCCATCTTCTGAGGCCCTCTTGACCGACCACTGATAGAGACCTAGCCTTACTGCACCCCCTCTCAGCATGAAGCAGCAAGAGCAGTCATCACCCCCTTTCCCTAGAGCAGCTAGGATTACCATCTGTAGAAGGGGGAATGAGACAGAGACTGTGGGTGTAGTCAGAGTAGGGAGCAGTCCTCTGGAAGAAGCAAGGCAGAATGTTTGCAGTCGGAGCAATGTAACTACATGCAAGAAAACCCCCTACCAAAATTGTGTTAAATATTAAGCTCTAGAGTTTCTTCAGTGAGATCAGTTGAGGCTCAAAGGGCAAAGGCGGCTTAGCCTGGAATGTTTGAGTGTTCTGCAGATGGGGGAGGGTGTCTTGGCATGGCCCATGACTTTGCTGTGGGCAGCCCTAGCAGGCAGACGGTGGCCCAGCCCACCTTGGTGGCAGGGCAGGTGGTACAGGTCCACATCCTAAGCCTTCTCTTCACATTATCAAGGTATATGTGGTATGGGATACATCCTTCCTGCTCTAATAGATTATCCTGGAAATAGTCATGAAAAACTTCTCCAAGCTCTGCCTTCTGATTGTGACAACAATTTGAAGCTTTTGGATCCCGCCTCTATTGCAGTTGCAGCAACATTCATCCTGCTGGTTCCTGGACTTAATGCAAAAGGAAATATCTAAGCTGGTCGGTGTGTACAGTGAGACAATGAATTTAACAGAATTGTACTATCATAGTATATGAGACGTGAACAGTTTCCAGGAATGTGTTGTTTTAATTTGTCTGATTTTTCTGCTTTTGCTATGTGTTTGTATTCCTATTCTCCTAGCATGTGTACAGAGTGCAGTTGCTAATCTTTTAAAGCCAATACATACTTGTGCTATTTTTCAAGAATTAACTTCAAGAAATAAGTGACTCCTTTTAAGCAACTTTTTGAAATCATGTGCTGATTCCCCACCTGCATTTGCTGCAAGAATATAATCATGTATATTATGATTTTATCCAGAATTATAGTTGTTGGGTGTCCTCTCTTTTATATTTTATCTCCCTGTTTAGTCCCAAGAGATGGCTGGTTAGCCAGAGATGGGTAAGATTCCTCACAGGAGGAACAACCTAAGACAGGCACAGTTGCAAAGGACCTCAGGTGAGCAACGTGGGGGCCAAATGAGGTGAGGCATAGAACCTCACCCCCCCCCAGACAAGAGAGACATTCCCTGTGACAGGCTGTGTCACAGGTTGAGCCCAGCTAATCATTATTCTGGTACCTTTCTACAAATATATTTGTATATAGCTCTGTCATTTAAAAACTTTGGGTCCATGATTGGACCCACGGTACAAGAAAAGGGGGGAATGTGAGAGCAAGAGAAACTCCATTTTAAAAAGGCCATCTTAAGAAGGAGGCCTCAACTGTGACCTAGTTCTAAGAAAACTTTGTTCCAGTTACTGGAAAAACCACCCATTGTTCCAGTAACCCTTGCTCCAGATAGTTCCCTAGCAACGACCTCAAGATCCAGACACTCAAGGTCCAGACATACCTGCTCCTTAAAGATAACATACCTTACATGTTACATCAGCCAGCAGCTTAGTGCCAGCTGGACTCAGCCAATAAAGAGTGTACAAGACACCCTTACTTTAAATCATCCAATCAGCACATGCCAAGTTAGAGTTCCACTCTTCCTTCACTTTGTAATGCATAAAAACCTTGCCTACCCTAGGCTCGGGGCTCTCACTTAGGAACCACTGCATTGGTGACAGGTGTGAGCCCGAGCTCAAGCTTGAAATAAACGACCCTTGTGTGTTTGCATTGGAATCGGCTCCTTGGTGGTCTTTCGGGGACTTGTGACTTGAGCACAACAATAACAGAGAATAGAAATTGTCTTCAAATTTAAAGGGGTTTGAAATACAGTGTACGTGAGATTTCTTTATCAACTACTATAATATTTGAGAAGCAAAAAAATAAAAATAAAAGCGACACTGCAGAACTAGCTAATGTCTTGGGACTTTGCATTTTTGGACTTCATAGAGAAGAATCCAACATCTACTTTTCTTTGCATAGCCCTGAATTAAGTATCCACATCATGTTTCAAAAACTCACATTTTCATTAAAGGGAATTAAACATCACTGTTTGTATGTGTATGTTTCTGATTCATTCAGAGCAATTACACTTGATCATACACCCTCTTTCCCTATTCTACTTGTGCTTATTATGAATATTCACAGTTTGGTGGAAAGTCCTTTATTACTCATGGGATGCAAAGAAGGGTAAAAATAAATAAATAAATCCAGTGATAGCCTTGGGTCTCAGGTGAATGAGAACCAGTGTGTCATATGTGACTGAAATTCTATGTCCATTCTGTATCTTCTTTTTCCTTCTTTTTGCTTGTGGGCCTTAATCTTTCTTACTGAAGGTTGGTTACCCTAAGGTGTCAAAAAAGCAAAAGTTACTGACAGCACCATTCTTTTAAATCTTATATTATTCCAAGTGAGAGAAAGGCTACTTATAAAAAAAGAATTTCCACAATATTCTAGAACGTTAGATGACTTTGACAGGAGAAGCACTGAAATATAAAAAACATCAAGAGGCCCATTTTACATTGTCCCCTTATTTACTAACTAAGCAGAGTCGTCAAATATGTATTAGAGGAATACAGAACATTTAGTTGTTGATCCTTTCTACTTATATTGAACACTCTTTTGAGGATTTGGTACCTTGTAAAATTACACTTTATGGTGCGAAACTGCATGTTAAATATAAACCACATTTACAGACATAGTGCAGATATGCATATGAATTATCACTAATCCTTAGAACAATCTGTTGGGTATGTATAGTTATTTTAATCTTACATAGAAAGAAACTGAGATTCAAATATTTTAGGTGGCTCTTCCAAATCTCTGTAACATATAGAGCAGTGCATGCATAACATTTTCTGCTTTGCTGACTCTTCCTTGGTATTACCCAAAGAAACCTAAGACCCCCAAAATATTGCCAAGTCAGTGCTGCCTACAAGATAAAGCAAAAAGGCCTTATGAAAAATTACATATTTTATAATTATAAGCTCTCTTGAAATATTTATTTCCATTAGTTTAATTTATGTAGATATCCCATATACAGATGCCTTGGTATTCAACTAATTCAAAATCTCCTTAAACATTTGATTCCAAGCACACCATGTTTCAGAAGTCACCACAAATACATATCAACTTATTTGTTGAATTAATTAATCCACACTGAAATAGCCTTTACACCCAACAAAGTATATTTTACTATATTAAAAGACATTGGTATAAACTTTTATTATAATTACTTGTATTATTAACATGTAACTGATTAGCTACACCAATTTCAAAAGATTATGTCTACAGAAAATATTTTGAAAAGAAATTAGCAAAAGTGCACATGGAAAGGCTGTAAATGGAAACTTTGCTATTAGGAAGAAATTGTCTTAAATCGAATAACAATTATAGTTCCAGCAGAATTCCATAAAAGGCAACTAAAAAACATAAATAAATACAGGATTATGAATAAAAGAGTAGTATGGTTTCATTAATTAAACTAGCCTAAAAAATTAACTTCACCACCATTTTCCTAATTGAGAATGGATCACAATATTTTTTAGTAAATAATCAGTCAACAAAGGCATTTACATTTGCTTCTTAAGCACCAAATAAATGGCTCACTTCAGTAAGAAAAAACAAATTTTGTTGTATTAAGATAAGCAAAACATTATGGCAAATTACTTTAATAAGAAATAATACTAATATATAACATTTATTATTCACAGCCAAATACATATAAATGGCATAGAGAGCTATAAAACAATATCCTAGATCTAGAAAATATAAATTTTACATGCATGCATGTGTATGTAGGTATTGTACCCTTACTAGGCAGTTTACTGTGTAAGCAGAAAGAGCTGGAGGCAATCTGCTGGAGAATTTTCTCTCGCTTGAATGAAAATGGTCTTTTTGCAGCTACTCAGGCCTTCAACTGATTGGGTGAGGCCCACCCACATTATGGAGGGCACTGGCTTTTCTCAAAGTCCATTATTTAAATGTTAAGAAAGCTTTGGGGGATAATTTGGATGATTCAGATTTCTTTGGGGATCAAAAACTGCTGACAAGGGAATTTGAAACATTACTCTCTTTTTTCTTAAAGAGACAAAATTGGCGAATATTTCTTGAAGCTTGAACAGTGTCAGGCACTTCACTGAGGGCTGCAACAAACAAAACCATCAAACTCATTACATTGATCCAAGAGCTGTATTTATGGTGACTATTTTTTCCAAATAGCTGTTCTATTGTTTAAATATTTGAAGACCTTACTATAAAGCTTAAATGCATCCTGAATGTCACATATTTATCTTCTTCTCTCTCTTTCATGTAATTTTTTTAATGTTTTCCATAAATATTAATCTCATATAAGAAAACCCTCACAGAACCATCCAGAATAATGTTTGACCACATATCTGAGCACTCTGTGGACTAGCCAAGTTGACACATAAAATTAACTATCACAAGTACACCCCTTGTCAACTTGGCACCCAAATGCATCTTGGAGCATACTGAATCTCCAAATAAAAACAGTAACAAGATCCTACTTCAATCTGACACGATACAACCATACTGCAACAACTGAAAATGCACTAATCTTTCCCCATAAGAGAAGGCCAAATCCTTGGACAATTTTTATTCTTCTCCTTGATATCCCATAACTTAAATACTGTGATGTGAAGTTGGTACATTTCATGTTATATGGTAATGGTATAAGATATTATGTGTGTGTGTATGTGTGTGTATATATATGTAGGTTTATATATAAATACATATATGTAAAAGTCAGTATATACATCTATATATACACACATATACATACACAATATATTCATAGCAAATTAAGGAGGAAATATTTGACAATTACAACCTTTTTTTCTATAATTGGTCAAAACTGGTATTTATGACTACCATTTTCCAACCCATTTCATATTCCCTTTGCCTTAAGACACATCTCAGCTAGTCGTGGTTCTTTATCTGGTGGAATGAACCAAACCTTCATTCCTGAAGTATTGGATGCATTAGTAGTCCAGCCTCGATTGGGTTGTTACAGTTTTCCATTGGCTTTAATCACAGGGCACAATAATGCCAAGAGACACTTGGATATCCTGTATTCTGAATGTACTCTTCTTACTTCCCTTGTGAACTAGTAGCCCTATTCCACCTTGGTTGTTAGGATCAGTCATCCCAGTCAGCACAGTAGCTCCCTTCTTTGACAGTTTATTCAGAAATATAAGGACTCCAAAGCAGTAAGGTGGCAGCCTCAACTTTCAGTTTTATTGAATCATTGTTATATATCCGCCACCCCAGAATTGGGGGACCTGCAGAATACTGGATGGAGTGAGTTTATGCTCTTGGGAGTTTCCCAAAAAGGAAAGGATGTTTGGGCAGGCTACTAAAGAAAGTGATCATATGGACACAGTCTTGTCCAGGTCATGCAGGCAATAGGAACATGCAAGTCCCCATAATCAGAGGTCCCTACAGCCACTTCCCTACTAGTCTGAAATAAAACAGGGAGAGAGAAAAGGCTTGAACTAAGGACTATAAGGTTGAATAAAATAGCAAAGTGAAAAAGACACTTACCACCAGTGATGGATGTCTGAGGGGCTCCCTTGAGCCCAATTAAGGTCCGGATTCTTGTCTTTGTCATAGAAGGAATTCACAGACAAAACATAATAGGCTTAAGCAGCAAGGAAATTTTATTTAATGCAAAATAAATAAACGTGGGGCATATGGGCAACCTCGAGAAGAGGCTCCAAGCAGGTTTTATATAAAGGGACAATACACACTCATACAGGAGTGGCAGACCTCAAATAAGATGCACTGAAAGGGTTTAAAATTTGGGGTTTTATGGAGTCTTTTGTGTAGGGGTGGAATAAGTCATGATGTATACAGGTGATTAATAACTTTCTTTTGAAGTTTTATCTTAAGAATATGGTTATCTAGGTGACTGTATTACTTCATGTCTCAGCATTCTTTATCCAGGAAGGTTCTTTCATGTCTGAAGGTTTGTTTTCTGTCCTGGTTACAATATAACTTAATTGATAAAAGTGACTGCAGAAGGGAGAGAAGCATGTGAAAGGTTAAGTTAAAAAATAAACTAGGCATTTGTTTGCAGGCTAAGTAGATTTCATAATGGCATGACCCT
>JAVSCE010018767.1:0-44994 GCA_032199065.1 Smutsia gigantea
ATGGTTCCCCTTTTCCTCCTCTGCTAAGCAGTTTGTTAGGATTTCACTGAAATTAGAAGTTGGGTAATGACAGATGTTTTATTGGGAAGTTTTTCTAGGAAAAGCACCTGTCCCAAAAGGACGCAGGTGATAGCTGTCTTCATGTATTTATTCCAAAAGAGGACAGAAGCTTGTTCTGTGGCATTCCAACTGGCCAAAATTGGATCAAAGGGTCAAAGTAACTGTGAAAGGTTTTGGCCCAAACAAAATAAGGGAATTGCCTAATAGGTGTCTGCACTGGGTTTGTAACCTTCCCTTCATTCTTCAGGTTATTTAAAAGAGACCCCTCTGGCCCTTGGCCTGTAAGCCCTGTTGAGGACTTGCAGAGGTAGAATGGAGATAGGAGTAGGTTTAAATCTCTTCCAGTCATTTGGTATTAAAATGTTGATTGTATCAAGACTACCTTGTGTCCCTTAGTGGAAAAGCAGTGATGTGTGATGGAAAGAACACTGGAGTGAGAAAAGAGTCACATTTTTGCTCCAGTTCTGTTGTATTTAATTTGCTTTGTGATGTTAGGCAGTTGATTACTTTTAATCGACTCCCTTTTAGTTGACTGTGATTTCGATAAGGAGTTGATAGCTTTTAATCTGCAATATGGGATTAATACTATCTTTTGTCTTACTTCCTCTCAAGATTGCCATCATTACAATAATATTTTTCAGAAATAGTGATACAAATATGAACTAAGCGTAAAGCATATGATAATTTATGTGGACTTGCAGTTGCCCAAAGCCTAGAAAAGAAATGCATGCTTGTTGAAGAATACTGAAATTGAAACAATAGAAAAATGTATGAAGCATAAAAATGAAAATATCTTTTCTTAGTCCTTTCCCTCTTTCAGGAGTAGTCACTGTTAACAACTAGTGTATGTTTTTAAACATCTATGCACAATACAGTACATACATAATAAAATACATTTTTCTTTCTCATTCATAAAGTGGATATGTCAGAACATAGAGATTAAGCTCATTCTTTTTATTGGCTATGTAATAATATCCTATAATATAAATGTAGACTAAGTTAATTACTTACCTGTTGATAAACATTTGAGTTTTCAGTTTTTCACTATGACAGATAAAGCTGCAGTGAAATTCTTATAATCAAACATTGTACTAGATGCTAGGGGTGTAGGGTTGAGCGTAATATACGGCCTTGGCGTTGATTGAAGTTTATAGGTTGGTGGGTGAGGTGACAGGCATTAATCAGATAATCTTTCAAGTATGTTAATACAAATGACTGTGAAGAAAATGTCTAAGGGAAGCTAGAGAGTATCTAGCAAGAAGTCTTGATTAATTTGGAAGGTTTAAGAAGACTTCTCTGAGATCTGAAGGGTGGATAGCATTTAATTAAGTGAAATGGGAGGAGCATACATCATTTTCTTAAGGACCTGGTTTTATATGTGTAGTCAGCATTGGTTTTACTAGCATTACTCAGTGTGAGAGGCCCAAGATCATATGATTTCAGCAGGGAGTCAATTCATGGTCAAATTACTTTGGAACTTACAGTATACTAGATCTCACTTTTAGAGGGTCATAGCATCCACTGGCATAAAGCACTGAAGTGTTTTGTAGTTTAAAAAATGTTATTTAACAAAAACTTCCTTGTGTATAGAACTCTTTGGTTTCCATAATACCTGTTGAACTAGTTTTGGGGGGACACACTCATTTTGGGAAATTACCTTGAAATGGAAAAGGAAAAGGAAAATCTGCAGTTATCCTCTCTAAGTAGTTTTGGAAATAGTTTTTGTTAATAATAGCTCATACTTGTGAATGTTTGTTAGCCACTGTGCATACTTGATATACATTATCTAGTGCGATCTTCAAAATAATCCTAAACTAGATGCTCTAATTATCTGAAAGTTATATAACTGGCATGTGGCTATCGATGGATTATGTGAGGTCTGTGCTAGGAAACCTCAAAGGACAAGGAAATCAAAAACCCTTTTCTGTGTATGTGTGGTGGTGGTTTTCAATACTGTGTTTTTATGTGTAATGGAAGCAATGTGACACCAGATAAGGGTCAGAACAGAGATGAGCTTTATTCTCCCTGCCCCCAAAACACTACCTGTTTGAAATGTTCCAAGGAAAGAGTTTCCTCACAAGGTTTGGCCACCAGGAGTGTCACATATCACAGATATGAGCTGGTTGGAGTGGGTCCCATCTAATCACGAGGGCTCTGTTACAGAATTGGGCCTCCTCTTACTGTGAAAGCAGATGGTAATATAGTCATGCCCCTCAGCTTCTTGTTAGGCAGAAAGCTGTCTTAAGTCTAAAGTCATATGAATATATTTAAGCAGCAGAACAGGATTCTGTGTTTACAAGCACCTTTATTCACAGTAGAAAAAACTGGGGAAAAAAACCCTCAAATCTGTGTCAACAGAATAGATAAGTAGATTGTATCAATCATGCAATGGGGTACTACTCTGCTCTTTAAAAAAAATGAATTACTGATACATGCATTACTTGCATGTATTGTATGGATCATGGATGAATCTCAGAAACACTGTGTGGAGGAAAAGAAAAATCAGAGTAGTGGTTGCGTTGGGTGGTGAGGGGATTGACTAGAAAGGGGTCATGAAATCTTTTTGGCATGAGAGTAAATTACTGAAACACACTGAATCATGCATTTAGGATCTGTGCATGACATCAATGTAAATTTTACAATTAAAATAGATATTACAACAAAAGGACTGATTAACAACTCAGATGCTCATGATATTCTGTTTTTTGTTTGTTTGTTTGTTTGGTTTTTGTTTGGGAGAGTTGTAGAAACACTACCTGTATCAATCCTTTAAAAAAAAGAAAACTGTTATTACTAACTTCTCCAGAAAGAAAACAAACAAGTTGACATTCTAACACTGAATGTCTCAACTAACCACAAGTCAAAATAATTCAAGTCATTGTCTTAATATTTTCCCTTTCTGTAAGCTGTTATCTACAAACTCCAGTCATGACGTTTTTTTTTTTTTGTCTCTGTGGGAAGATTACAGATGATTTTTATAAAGTGGATTTTGTGCATAAGATTTCTGAGCTTGGATCTGATTTTTCCTAGTTTTCATCCAGGATAAGAGTCATATCCTTTAGTTGGCCATGATTCCGACACTATAAGGTGAATGAATAAAACCTTGCAATGGAAAAGGATGTCCTACTATTGGTAAGGCTCACATTGTTCAGAGAGTTTGGAATCAAGTGGTATGGATCTTTGTCCTAACTCTCCCAGCCCAGATAAAGTGCGCTTTAGGGAACAGTCTCCGATTGGTTCAGGTAGTCTCTGGTGTGTAATTTTGGGGTGAGTGATGACGTGCTTTCCGATTGGTTCAGGTAGTCTCTGATGTGTAATTTTGGGGTGAGTGATGACGTGCCAGTCTTGGGAATAAGTGTTATTTCTCAATTGATGGAAGTCAACAATTAAGTGTTAAACAAGTGAGTAGCCATTGAACAAATCTGCAGATGGGCAGATATAGAGTCCACTGTAGTTTCTGGGTAACCATCTCTGGCACTCTAGAGAGACCACCTTAGACTCCCTTTTATCTTTCTTCCAAATAGGAAAATTTTCCTTGATAGAGTTCACCACTACTATCTAAGAAATGAATGTATCTTTCTCCAATTGATTATTAAATCCAACATTCTTTTTCATTTGACAAGGTGACTTAATCTGTGGTGTGCTGGCCATTATGATATACATAAGAATGTTATTTTTAGTAAAAGCCATAGTGCTGGTGAAGCTCTTTAATTTTCCTTTGTGGTATTTTCAATATTTTGAAGTATTGTTCTCTCTATTATTATTTTGCTTTTCTCTCCTCCCTCTCATGCAAAAATAATTTCTATGTAAAGTTAAGTACTATACTGTTAGAAAAAGTAGCCTAAGAATTTTTCATCCAGGTAAATTAATTCACCCTAGAGAAAACCATAATTACATTAACCCTTCCCTAAATGAGTGTTTTTCCTTTTAGAGAAACCCTGTAGTAGGAGTGGTGCTCTCCGACAAAGAACCTCAGGGCTGAGAGTTACAGGCTGCTGTAGCATTTGTTATTTTAAGCCACAGGACTCTTTCCACACCTGCCTGAGTGTTATTGTGACGTCTGGGGCAGGTGTATGGAGATTCCTTCACGTCCTCAGAACAGCCCTGCTGGCAGCTCACTTTATCCTCAATTGTCCTTGCTCCTCTTCTCCCCACTGACTTTTGTGAAAGGAAGAAATGAAATGAAAAGAGGATAAAGGAATAACTAACATGAGTAACATTCCTTTCTGAAATTCTCCTTATTGCTCCAGGCCAAAGAACACTTAAGTGTACTGAATGAATTAAATAAACATTCCTATTCTGAACTTGTCTGATGTATGCAAGGCCCCCTACTTGAAGGTAATTATTATGAGGTTTCTTCAGTTGTCAATCTAAGTGGAAAGGAAATTTATTAGAAAGATACTGAGATGCTCTCATGAAGCTTATGGTGTTTATTTTGGTTGGTTTTTTAGTGTCCAAGATTCCCAGGTTAGCCATTATTACTGGGAAATTTTGTCTTCGTTTGGCTTTTTGCATATCCTAACCTGACGCAGTCTACCAAATTTTCAGTGCTGTCTCCTTTAACCCTTCCAGTTTGCCTCTTGGAATTGAAAGTTTATTGTGATCAAATAGACAGACAGTGTTGAACATAAATTTTCTTTCACTTTTTTGCCCTACCTGACTATTCGTGGGAACCTGCTTTCCTCCAGTCCTTAAGTAACGATGAAGTTTAACCCCACATCTTAAATTCTCCATTTAGAACCCTTTCTCCCATTTGGGGCTTCAGTCCATTTCTGCCTCAAAACCCCGAGCTCTTCTAAATACACAACTTCAGACTGTCGCCCCCTATAGATCTGTCCTTACTTTCTAGTTATACCTTCCCAGAGTAGCCGGCTCACTGCCTTTCCCCAGTTCCTGTCATCATACTTGGTGATTGCTACATCCACATGGATAATCCAATATTTGATCTCTCTGCTTTAGATTCCCTACCTCATAAATCTTCCATAGTCAAACCTTAAATTAAACTTTCTCATTGCTGGTAACTGCTCCACTTATAAACTTAAAAAAAAACTGATCATCATCTACTTAACTGGTTTCTTCTTTTTTTAATTTGTTGATTTTTTTTGGTATCATTAATCTACAATTACATGTGCAACATTATGCTTACTAAACTCCCCCGATCATCAACTTGCCACCACATACCCCATTACAGTCACTGTCCATCACCATAGTGAGATGCTATAGAATCACTACTTGTCTTCTCTGTGTTGTGCAGCCCTCCCCGTGCCCCCCAACACACATTATGGCTGCTAATCGCAATGCCCCTTTTTCCCCTTTATCCCTCCCTTCCCAGCCATCCTCCCCAGTACCTTTCCCTTTGGTAACTCTTAGTCCATTCCTGGATTCTGTGAGTCTGCTGCTGTACTGTTCCTTCAGTATTTTTCTTTGTTCTTATACTCCACACATGAGAGAAATCATTTGAATCTTGTCTTTTTCCACCTGGCTTATTTCGCTGAGCATAATACCCTCTAGCTCCATCCATGTTGTTGCAAATGGTAGAATTTGTTTTCTTCTTATGGCTGAATAATATTCCATTGTGTATATGTACCACATCTTCTTTGTCCATTCATCTACTGATGGACACTTAGGTTACTTCCATTTCTTGGCTATTGTAAATAGTGCTGCGATAAACATAGGGGTGCATATGTCTTTTTGAAACTGGGCTGATGCATTCTTAGGGTAAATTCCTAGGAGTGGGATTCCTGGGTCAAATGATATTTCTATATTGAGGGTTTTTTTGATAATTTATTTTGGTATCATTAATCCACAATTACATGTACAAAATTATGATTATTAAACTACCCCCTTAATGAGGTCCCCCACACCAACCCCAATACAGTCACTGTCCATCAGTGTAGTGAGATGCTATACAATCATTATTTGTCTTCTATGAGTTGTACAGCTCTCCCCGCGCCCCCGCCCCCCAACATTACGTCTGCTAATCATACTGCCTCTTTTTCCTCCTTGTCCCTCCCTTCCCACCCATCCTCCTCAGTTCCTTTCCCTTTGGTAACTATTAGTCCGTTCTTGGGTTCTGTAAGTTTGCTGCTGTTTTCTTCCTTCAGTTTTTTTCTTTGGTCTTATATTCCACATATGAGTAAGATCATTTGATATCTGTCTTTTTCCGCTTGGCTTATTTCACTAAGCATAATACCCTCTAGCTCCATCCATGTTCTTGCAAATGGTAGGATTTGTTTTCTTCTTATGGCTGAATAATATTCCATTGTGTACATGTACCACATCTTCTTTATCCATTCATCTACTGATGGACACTTAGGTTGCTTCCATTTCTTGGCTATTGTAAATAGTGCTGCAATAAACATAGGGGTGCATCTGTCTTTTTCAAACTGGGCTGCTGCATTCTTAGGGTAAATTCCTAGGAGTGGAATTCCTGGGTCAAATGGTATTTCTATTTTGAGTTTTTTGAGGAACCTCCATACTGCTTTCCACAATGGCTGAACTAATTTGCATTCCCACCAGCAGTGTAGGAGGGTTCCCTTTTCTCCACATCCTCGCCAACATTTGTTGTTGTTTGTGTTTTGGTTGGTGGGCATCCTTACTGGTATGCCTCTGCCCATTTATTAATGGGATTCTTTGTTTTTTGTTTGTTGAGGCACATGAGTTCTTTATATATTTTGGAGGTCAACCACTTATCGGATATGTCATTTATGAATATATTCTCCCATACTGTAGGATGTCTTTTTGTTCTATTATGGTGTCCTTTGCTGTACAGAAGCTTTTCAGCTTGATATAGTCCCACTTGTTCATTTTTGCTTTTGTTTCCCTTGCCTAGGGAGCTATGTTCATGAAGAAGTTGCTCATGTTATGTCCAAGAGATTTTTTCCCTATGTTTTTTTCTAAGAGTTTTATGGTTTCATGACTTACATTCAGGTCTTTGATCCATTTTGAGTTTTTCATTCTTTTACATGTAGCTGTCCTGTTTTGCCAACACCAGCTGTTGAAGAGGCTGTTATTTCCCCATTGTATATCCATGGCTCCTTTATTATATATTAATTGACCGTATATGTTTGGGTTAATGTCTGGACTCTCTTTTCTGTTCCACTGGACTGTGAGTGTGTTCTTGTGCCAGTAACAAATTGTCTTGACTACTATGGCTTTGTACTAGAGCTTGAAGTTTTGGAGCATAATTCCCCCTGTTTTATTCTTCCTTCTCAGGATTGCTTTGGTTGTTCAGAGTCTTTTTTGGTTCCATATGAATTTTAGAATTATTTGCTCCAGTTCATTGAAGAATACTGTTGGTATTTTGTTAGGGATTGCATTGAATCTGTAGATTGCTTTAGGTAGTATAGCCATTATGACAATATTTATTCTTCCTAGCCATGAGAGTGGGATGAATTTCCACTTCTTAGTATCCTCTTTAATTTCTCTTAGCAGTGTCTTGTAGTTTTCAGGGTATAGGTCTTTCACTTCCTTCATTAGGTTTATTCCTAGGTATTTTATTCTTTTTGATGCAATTGTGAATGGAATTGTTTTTCTGATTTCTCTTTCTGTTAGTTCATCATTAGTGTATAGGAAAGCAACAGATTTCTGTGTGTTAATTTTGTAACCTGCAACTTTGCTGAATTCAGATATTAGTTCTAGTAGTTTTGGAATGGAATCTTTAGGGTTTTTTATGTACAATATCATGTCATCTGCAAATAGTGACATTTGACTTCTTCTTTACAGATCTGGATGCCTTGTATTTCTTTGTTTTGTCTGATTGCCGTGGCTAGGACCTCCAGTACTATGTTGAATAACAATGGGGAGAGTGGGCATCCCTGTCTTGTTCCCATTCTCAGGTGAAAAACTCTCAGCTTCTCACTGTTAAATATGATGTTGGCTGTGGGTTTTTCATATGTGGCCTTTATGATGTTGAGGTTCTTGCGCTGTATACCCATTTTGTTGAGAGTTTTAATCATGAATGGATGTTGAATTTTTTCAAATGCTTTTTCAGCACTATGGAGATGATCATGTGGTTTTTGTACTTCTTTTTGTTGATGTGGTGGATGATGTTGATGGATTTTCGAATGTTGCACCATCCTTGCATCCCTGAGGTGAATCCCACTTGATCATGGTGTATGATCCTCTTGATGTATTTTTGAAATCGGTTTGCTAATATTTTGTTCAGTATTTTTGCATCTATGTTCAGCAGGGATATTGCTCTGTAATTTTCTTTTTGGTGGGGTCTTTTCCTGGGTTTGGTTTTAGAGTGATGCTGGCTTCGTAGAATGAGTTTGGAAGTATTCGCTCCTCTTCTATTTTTTTGAAAACTTTAAGGACATTGGGTATTATTTCTTCTCTATATGTCTGATAAAATATAGCGGTGAATCCATCTGACTTGCGTGTTTTGTTACTGGGTCGTTTTCTGATTACCGATTCAATTTTGTTGCTGGTAATTGGTCTGTTTAGGTTTTCTGTTTCTTCCTTGGTCAGTCTTGGAAGATTATATTTTTCTAAGAAGTTGTCCATTTCTTCTAGGTTTTCCAGCTTCTTAGCATATAGATTCTCATAATATTCTCTTATAATTCTTTGTATTTCTGTGTGGTCTGGCATGATTTTCCCTTTCTCATTTCTGATTCTGTTTATGTGTGTAGATTCTCTTTTTCTCTTAATGAGTCTACCTAGGGGTTTATCTATTTTGTTTATTTTTTCAAAGAACCAGCTTTTGGTTTCATTGATGTTTTTATTGTTTTATTTTTCTCAATTTTATTTATTTCCTCTCTAATCTTTATTATGTCCCTCCTTCTGGTGACTTTGGGCCTCATTTGTTCTTCTTTTTCCAATTTCAATAATTGTGACTTTAGACTATTCATTTGGTATTTTTCTTACTTCTTTAAATAGGCCTGGATTGCAATATACTTTCTTCTTAGAACTGCCTTTGCTGCATCCCACAAAGGTTGGGGTTTTGTGCTATTGTTGTCATTTGTCTCCATTTATTGTTTGATCTCTGTTTTAATTTGGTTGTTGATCTATTGATTATTTAGGAGCATGTTGTTAAGCCTACATGTATTTGTGAGCCTTTTTGTTTTCTTTGTACAATTTATTTCTAGTTTTATACCTTTGTGATCTGAGAAGTTGGTTGGTAGACTTTCAATGTTTTTGTATTTACTGAGGTTCTTTTTATGGCCTAGTATGAGGTCTATTCTGGAAAATGTAACATGTGGACTTGAGAAGAATGTGTATCCTGCTGTTTTTGGGTGTAGAGTTCTATAGATGTCTGTTAGGTCCCTCTGTTCTAGTGTGTTGTTCAATGCGTCTGTGTCTACTTATTTTCTGTCTGGTCGATCTGTCCTTTGGACTCAGGGGTGTGTTGAAGTCTCCTAAAATGAATGCATTGCTTTCTGTTTCCTCCTATAATTCTGTTAGTATTTGTTTCACATATGTCAGCGCTCCTGTGTTGGGTGCATATATATTTGTAATGGTTATATCCTCTATTGGACTGACCCCTTTATCATTATTTAGTGTCCTTGTTTATCTCTTGCTACTTTCTTGAAGTCTATTTTGTCTGATAAAAATACCGGAACACCTGCTTTTTTCTCCTTGTTGTTTACATGAAATATCTTTTTCCATACCTTCCCTTTTAGTCTGTGTATATCTTTGTGTTTGAGGTGAGTCTCTTGTAAGCAGCATATATATGGGTCTTGCTTTTTTATCCATTCTGTTACTCTGTGTCTTTTGCATGGTACATTCAGTCCATCTGCATTTAGGGTGATTATCGATAGATATGTACTTATGGCCATTGCCAGCTTTTAGATTTGTGGTTAACAAAGGTTCACGGGTAGCTTCTTTACTATCTAACAGTCTAACTTAACTCTCTTGTTAAACTATCATATACACAGTCTGATGATTCTTTATTTCTCTCCCTTCTTATTCTTCCTCCTCCATTGTCCATATATTAGGTGTTTTATTCTGTACTCTTTTGCCTTCCTTTGACTGTTTTTGTGGCAAGTTGATTTTATTTTTTGCCTTTAGTTAGTATTTCGATGGTCTGCTTTCTTTGCTATGAATTTATTTGCTCTGGTGACATCTTTTTACCCTTAGGGGTGCTTCTATCTAGAGCATTCCCTTTAAGATATCCTGCAGAGGTGGTTTGTGAGAGGCAAATTACCTCAACTTTCGCTTGTCTGCAAAGTGTTAATCCCACCTTCAAATTTAAATGATAATTGTGCTGGATACAGTATTCTTGGTTCAAGGCCCTTGTGTTTCATTGCATTAAATATATCATGCCATTCTTTTCTGGCCTGTAAAGTTTCTGTTGAGAAGTCTGATGTTAGTCTGATGGGTTTTCCTTTGTAGGTGATCTTTTTTCTCTCTCTGGCTGCCTTTAATACTCTGTCCTTGTCTTTGATCTTTGCCATTTTAATTATTATATGTCTTCGTTTTGTCCTCCTTAGGACCTTTATATTGGGAGATCTGTGGGCTTCCATGGTCTGAGAAACTATTTCCTTTCCCAGCTTGGGGAAGTTCTCCTCAGTTATGTCTTCAAAAACACTTTCTATCCCTTTTTCTCTCTCTTCTTCTTCTGGTACTCCTATAATGCGAATATTGTTCCATTTGGATTGGTCATACAGTTAGCTTAATATTCTTTTATTCCTAGAGATCCTTTTATCTCTCTCTGCCTCAGCTTCTCTGTACTCCTGTTCTCTGCTTTCTATTCCGTTAACAGTCTCTTGCACCTCTTCTAGTCTACTCTTCTGCCCATCAATTGATTGTTTCTTTTCTGTAATATCTCTCCTGACTTCCTCCCTTAGCTCTTGCATATTTCGGTGTAGGTCCGTCAGCATGGTTATGAGTTTTATTTTGAATTCTTTTTCAGGAAGATTGTTTAAATCTATCCCACCAGGCCCTCTCTTTGGGGTTGTTTGGGTGAGTCTTGACTGGACCATATTCTTCTGTCTTTTCATGGCGATAGAAGTGGTCGCACGCAGGTGCCACGTGTGTCAGCTTGGAGAACAAAGTCCCTTCCTGCTTGTTGTTCTCCTTCCCTTCTCCGCAGCCTGTGCCGGATCCCATGCAATGGAAGGCAGTTTCTGGAATAATCCCCTAAGCTGCTGTGGAAGGGGCCACCCTCAGGCTAGCCTAGAGCACTGTGGGTTTGCAGCCACGCTGGTTGCGTTCTGCACCCCTTGGTGCCTTTTGGCCCTTGCTCTGGCTTCTGTGGCCCTTCCCCGTTAGCTGCGCGCCCGCCGGGAGGAGATTCTGTGCGGCCCTTCCCGGTTAGGTGTGCGCCCAACGGGAGGAGATTCTGTGTGGTTGTTGTGGGCAGGGCCGCTCTCCTGCTGTTCTGAAGCTGTGGCAGATCTGCTGCAGCACCGGCCTGGAATGAATGGCAGGCTGGTTATTGCCATTAGGGGCTTTGGGGCTGCTTTACCCAGCAGCTGGTTAGGGGGCCCAAAGTTCCTCAAGATTCCCAGCCTTCTGGGTTGAGTGCGCTGTACAATTTTGTTCCGCTGTTGGGCCCTTGTCTCTGTAAGACTTTTAAGAAAGTACCCGCTTTTCTTTTGTCCCAGAGGAGCTGGCTGTGGTGACCCGCTCGCAGTCTCCGTCTCGGATTCTGCCCTTCCATTTCTCTAATCTCCAGTACAGCATGCAATGTGTGTCTGTTCTCCTGGTACAGATCATTAGGGCTGGTCATTAAGCAGTTCTGTGCTTCCACTCCCTTCCCACTCTGATTCTTTTCCTCCCACCGGTGCACTGCAATGGGGGAGTGCTTGGTCCTGCCGTGTCGTAGCTTTGTATCTTACCCACTTCATGAGACGCTGAGTTCTCGCAGTTGTAGCTGTAGTCTGGTTGTTGTACTGTATCTTCTGGTCTCTCTTTTAGGAATAGTTGTATTGGTTTTATTTTCACAAATATATGTGGTTTTGGGAGGAGATTTCCGCGGCCCTGCTCACGCCGCCACCTTCCTCCGATTTCCCCTCTGCCCATTTTTTAATTGGATTATTTCCTTTTTTGTTTGTTGAGGTGCATGAGCTCTTTATACATTTTGGATGTCAACCCCTTATCAGATACGTCATTTATGAATATATTCTCCCTACACTGGGATGCCTTTTTGTTCTATTGATGGTGTCCTTTCCTGTACAGAAGCTGTTCAGCTTGATATAGTCCCACTTGTTCATTTTTGCTTTTGTTTCCCTTGCCCAGGGAGATATGTTCATAAAGAAGTTTCTCATGTTTATGTCTAAGAGATTTTTCCCTATGTTTTTTTCTTAAGAGTTTTATGGTTTCATGACTTATATTCAGGTCTTTGATCCATTTTGAATTTACTTTTGTGTATGGGGTTAGACAGTGATCTAGTTTCATTCTCTTACATGTAGCTGTCCAGTTTTGCCAACACCAGCTGTTGAAGAGGCTATCATCTCCCCATTCTATATCCTTGGCTCTTTTATCGTGTATTAATTGACCATATATGTTTGGGTTAATATCTGGACTCTCTACTCTATTACACTGGTCTGTGGGTCTGTTCTTGTGCCAGTACCATATTGTCTTGATTAATCTGTGGCTTTGTAGTAGAGCTTGAAGTTAGGAAGCGAGATCCCCCCTGTTTTATTCTTTCTTCTCAGGATTGCTTTGGCTATTTGGGGTCTTTTGTAGTTTCATATGAATTTTAGAACTGTGTGTTCCTTTTGTTGAAGAATGCTGTTGGTATTTTGATAGGGATTGCATTGAATTTGTAGATTGCTTTACGTAGGATGGCCATTTTGACAATATTTATTCTTCCTAGCCAAGAGCATGGGATGAATTTCCATTTCTTAGTGTCCTCTTTAATTTCTCTTATGAGTTTCTTGTAGTTTTCAGGGTATAGGTCTTCCATTTCCTTGGTTAGGTTTATTCCTAGGTATTTAATTCTTTTTGATGCAATTGTGAATGGAATTGTTTTCCTGATTTCTCTTTCTGTTAGCTCATCATTAGTGTATAGGAATGCAACAGATTTTTGTGTATTAATTTTGTATCCTGCAAGTTTGCTGAATTCAGATATTAGTTCTAGTAGTTTTGGAGTGGAGTCTTCACGGTTTTTATGTACAGTATCATGTCATCTGCAAGTAGTGACAGGTTGACTTCTTCTTTACCAGTCTGGATACCTTGTATTTCTTTGTTTTGTCTGACTGCCATGGCTAGGACCTCCAGTACTATGTTGAATAACAGTGGAGAGAGTGGGCATCCCTGTCTTGTTCCCAATCTTAGGTGAAAAGCTATCAGTTTCTCGCTGTTAAATATGATGTTGGCTGTGGGTTTGTCATATACGGCCTTTATTATGTTGAGGTACTTGCCCTCTATACCCATTTTGTTAAAAGAGTTTTTATCATGAATGGATGTTGAATTTTGTCAAATGCTTTTTCAGCCTCTGTGGAGATGATTATGGGGTTTTTGTCTTTCTTTTTGTTGATGTGGTGGATGATGTTGATGGATTTTCGAATGTTGTACCATCCTTGCATCTCTGAGATGAATCCCACTTGATCATGGTGTATGATCCTCTTGGTGTGTTTTTGAAATCAGTTGGCTAATATTTTGTTGAGTATTTTTGCATCTATGTCCATCAGGGATATTGGTCTGTAATTTTCTTTTTTTTGTGGGGTCTTTGCCTGGTTTTGGTATTAGAGTGATGCTGGCTTCATAGAATGAGTTTGGAAATATTCCCTCTTTCTATTTTTTGGAAACCTTTAAGGAGAATTGGTATTACGTCTTCTCTATATGTCTGATAAAATTCAACTGTGAATCCATCTGGCTCAGGGATTTTGTTCTTGGGTAGTTTTCTGATTACCAATTCAATTTTGTTGCTGGTAATTGGTCTGTTTAGATTTTCTGGTTTTTCCTTGGCTGTCTTGGGAGGTTGTATTTTTCTGAGAAGTCCATTTCTTCTTGTTAGCATATAGGTTTTCATAGTATTCTCTAATAATTCTTTGTATTTCTGTGGGGTCCGTCATGATTTTTCCTTTCTCATTTCTGATTCTGTTTATGTGTGTAGATTCTCTTTTTCTCTTTAAAAGTCTGGCTAGGTGTTTATCAATTTTGTTTATTTTTTCAAAGAACCAGCTTTTGGTTTCATTGATTTTTTTCTGTTGTTTTATTCTTCTCAATTTTATTTATTTCTTCTCTGATCTTTATTATGTCCCTCCTTCTGGTGACTTTGGGCCTCATTTCTTCTTCTTTTTCCAATTTCAATAATTGTGTCTTTAGACTATTCATTCGGCATTGTTCTTCCTTCTTTAAATAGGCCTGGATTGCAATATACTTTCCTCTTAGAACTGCCTTTGCTGCATCCCACAGAAGTTGGGGCTTTGTGCTGTTGTCATTTGTCTCCATATATTGCTTGATCTCTGTTTTATTTATTTATTTATTTATTTATTTTTTTGTCATTAGACTACAGTGATTCATATGCTGGCTTTGTTACACATTAGCTGTGGATTATGAGAAAGTATCATAACTTCCTTGAGAATCTATTTTCTTTTTTTTTTTAATATAATTTATTTTATTATCATTAATTTACAATTACATGTGCAATATTACGATTATTAAAGTACCCCTTCACCAGGTCCCCCCCACCAACCCCATTACAGTCACTGTCCATCAGCATAGTGAGATGCTATAGAATCACTACTTGTATTCTCTGAGTTGTACTGCCCTCCCCGTGCCCCCCCAACATTACATCTGCTAATCGTAATGCCCCTTTTTCCCTCTGTATCCCTCCCTTCCCGCCCATTTTCCCCAGTCCCTTTCCCTTTGGTAACTATTAGTCCGTTCTTGGGTTCTGTGAGTCTGCTGCTGTTTTGTTCCTTCAGTTTTTTTCTTTGTTCTTATACTCCACATATGAGTGAAATCATTTGATACTTGTCTTTTTCGGCTTGGCTTATTTCACTGAGCATAATACCCTCTAGCTCCATCCATGTTGTTGCAAATGGTAGGATTTGTTTTCTTCTTCTGGCTGAATAATATTCCATTGTGTATATGTACCACCTCTTCTTTATCCATTCATCTACTGATGGACACTTAGGTTGCTTCCATTTCTTGGCTATTGTAAATAGTGCTGCAATAAACATAGGGCTGCATCTGTCCTTTTCAAATTGGGCTGCTGCATTCTTAGGGTAAATTCCTAGGAGTGGAATTCCTGGGTCAAATTGATCTCTGTTTTAATTTGGTCATTTATCCATTGATTATTTAGGAGCATGTTGTTAAGCCTCCATGTATTTGTGAGCCTTTTTGTTTTCTTTGTACAGTTTATTTCTAGTTTTATACCTTTGTGATCTGAGAAGTTGATTGGTAGAATTTCAGTCTTTTTGAATTTACTGAGGTTCTTTTTGTGGCCTAGTATGTGGTCTATTCTGTAAAATGTTCCATGTGCACTTGAGAAGAATGTGTATCCTGCTGCTTTTGGGTTTAGAGTTCTGTATATATCTGTTAGGTCCATCTGTTCTAGTCTGTTGTTCAGTACCTCTGTGTCTTTCCTTATTTTCTGTCTGGTTGATCTGTCCTCTGGAGTGAGTGGTGTGTTGAAGTCTCCTAAAATGAATGCATTGCTTTCTATTTCCTCCTTTAATTCTGTTAGTATTTGTTTCACGTGTATTGGTGCTCCTGTGTTGGGTGCATATATATTTATAATGGTTATATCCTCTTGTTGGACTGCCCCCTTTATCATTATGTATTGTCCTTATCTCTTCTCACTTTCTTTGTTTTGAAGTCTATTTTGTCTGATACAAGTACTGCAACACCTGCTTTTTTCTCCCTATTGTTTGCATGAAATATCTTTTTCCATCCCTTCACTTTTAGTCTGTGTTTATCTTTGGGTTTGAGGTGAGTCTCTTGTAAGCAGCATATAGCTGGGTCTTGCTTTTTTATCCATTCTATTACTCTGTGTCTTTTGATTGGTGCATTCAGTCCAGTTACATTTAGGGTGATTATCGATAGATACGTACTTATTGCCATTGCTGGCTTTGGATTCGTGATTACCAAATGTTCATGGGTAGCTTCTTTTCATCTAACCATCTAACTTAACTCTCTTGTTACGCTATTATAAAGTCTGATGATTCTTTATTTCTCTCCCTTCTTATTCTTCCTCCTCTATTCTTTATATGTTAGGTGTTTTATTCTGTACTCTTTTATGTTTCGTTTGACTGTTTTTATGGATAGTTGATTTTATTTTTTGACTTTAGTTAGTATTTGGATGGTCTGGTTTCTTTGGTGTGATTTTATTTTCTTGTGACATCTATTTAGTCTTAGGAATGCTTCCATCTAGAGCAGTGCCTTTCAAATATCCTGTAGAGGTGGTTTGTGGGAGGCAAATTCACTCAACTTTCACTTGTCTGGGGATTGTTTAATCCCTCCTTCATATTTAAATGATTATCATGCTGGCTGGTGGGAACGAATGGCAGGCTGCTTATTGCAGTGAGGGGCATTGGGGCTGCTTTACCCGGCAGGGAGTTAGGGGTCCCGATGTTCCTCAAGAATCCCAGCCTGTTGGGCTGAGTGTGCTGGGTTGATTTTGTTCAGCTGTTGTCCCCTTGTCCCTTTAAGACTTTTAAAAAGCCCCCAGTTTTCTTTTGTCCATGGGGAGCTAGCTGTAGGGACCCACTCGCAGTCTCCATCTCAGATCCTGCCCTTCCATTTCTCTAATCTCTGGTACACCACGCGATGTGTGTCTGTGCTCCTGGTGCAGATTACTGGGGTTGGTTATTTAGTACTCCTGTGTTTCCACTCCCTCCCCACTCTGAGTCTTTTCTTCCCGCCGGTGAGCTGGGTGGGGGCAGTGCTTGAGTCCCGCTGGGTCACGGCTTTGTATCCTACCCCTTTCATGAGATGCTGAGTTCTCAAAGATGTAAATGTAGCCTGGCTGTTGTACTGTTATCTTCTGGTTTCTCCTTTAGGAATAGTTGTATTTGTTGTATTTTCAAAAGTATTTATGGTTTTTGAGGAGATTTCCACCGCCCTGCTCACCCCACCATCTTGAGCCCCCTCTATTTAACTGGTTTCTTATTCATCAGATATTTTTTTTAAAACTCCATTGGGTTCTCCCGTTGATTAACCCTTCTGTTTCTCACTGTACATCATTCATGTCCTCTTTTCTTTCCTGATCTAGTTTGGAGTTCATGTTCCATCAGTGTAACTGCTCTTTTGCATATACCTCAGGTCTCTTATCCTTCTTTTCTCTGTGATACTTGCCAAACAGAATCCCTGCTTAGCTCCAGCTTTCTTTTATTTTACCAACACTTCTACCAAACTGCCTGAATGTGTACCCATAATCTCCGCCTTCTACAGTGGATGAAATGCCTGTTCCTCCATAAATCTAGTCCCTCCATTTGCACCCTGGAGCTCATTCCCTTTTGCCTACCTAAGGATGCAAAGGCTTGAGGCTTCTCAGTGGTCCATGTTCTCTTGCATAGTCAATCTTTCCATCTTTAATGGGTTATTGCAGTTTTTTTTTTAACCTCCTTAGCTAGAACTCCTTTTCTAGTTCCACCCTATTTATTTCTTCCTCTTTATAGAAAAGTTTCTGGTTCTCCACTTCTTTACATCTCATTCTTTCCATCCGTGTCTAAATAGTTTTTTGACCCATCATTCCACTAAACCCGTTCTTGTGAAGGTCACTGATCTCTGTGTTGCCAAATCCTTGGTTAATAATGTTCAGTGCTCATCTTCCTCAATTACTCAGCAGCATTTGCCTCTTAAACACTCTTCTGAAATAATTTTCTTCATTCAGCTCAGTCCATGACTTTCAATTCCATCTTTATATTACCTTCCAGATCTGGAACTCCAGGCCAACCTCTCTCCTGATCCACAGAGTTGTATATTTAACTACCAAATTGATCTCTCTCCTTTAATATTGAAAAGGCACTTCAAGATTAACATGGCAAAGAAAGAACTTTAATTTTTCTCCCTCAAACCTTTTCTTCCTCCAGTGTTCCCCAACTCCATGATAACTTCACCAAAATATAAGAATCAACTTTGACTCTTGGCTTTTACTTACATTCTGTGTTTCAGTTTATTTCAGCAAAACTACACTGTCAAATTATTTTAATTTTCATAACTTTTCCATATACTTTCTGACATATTTTGTTTGTCTTTTTACAGCCCACCTTACAATATTTCCGTGAAGGCAAAGATTTTCTTTATATCCTCAATATCTAGACAAGGAGTTGGTACATAAGAAGTATTTAATAAGTAGTTGGTGATTGAAGTAAATAAGTAATTTTAACAGTGTGTTAAATGCTCTGACAAGAGTAGTATGGGGGTGTACCAATAATTCAGAAAGAAAGGGAGAGAAATGGAGTAATTGATACAGTATTATCGTCAAGGAGATAGTACAGCTTGTGAATGAAGGTCAAGAAGAAGTTCAATGAGAGAAGAATGTGTGCTGATAAGTTTGTAGGTCAGGAATTTGAAAGAGTTTAAAAAACAAAATGAAATGGAAAGGATCAGGTAAAATTGTTGTTACATGGGGAAACTTTTGAAAACAAGGCCTCTCCTTTATTCATTTTTGAGGGAAGAGTTCCTGACTCCTTGAAGGCTCCTCAGTAGCGTTTGAGTGAATGAGTAAGTCCTCTTAAAACGAAGAAAGGGTAAGAAGAGACTAAGACTCTGTGAAGGTTTTTTTCCAAAAAAACAAGATTACAAATAGATGTTTATACATATTGCCAAAATGAGCATAATTACATTATGTGGTGGCAAAAACACAAGAATGAAATCCTCTCTTAGGTAATAGTGTTTCCCATTAGAAGACTGTGGTTGACCAAGACCTTTTTACCAAAAAGGATGCTGAATGGATTGATCTCAAGCTGTGAATTAAAATTCCAGGACTGTCAGTTTTAGGCCATCATTCTTTTAAGTAGATGTAGTTTGTTTTGTTTTATTTTTGCAGGTTCCTTTGAAGAGCAGAAATACCTTGAAGTGTATTGGGTAGGAAAAATTTCTTGTCAGGTTTTGTTGATTTTAGATGTGAGCTTTTGGATTTTTGGTCATCGGTATTCAAGACAGTGGCAACATGGTATGGTAGAAGGACGATGATTTTGGAGTCAAAAAAGATTGAAGTCAAAGTCTGCTATTTACTGGCTGTGTAATCTTGGACACATTTTCTTAACCTGTTCATGTCTTATGTGGATTTAGCTATATCATGAGGGTCAAATTAGGTTTATGAGAATGCTCACACGGCACCTGGCATGTAGTGTTAAGCATTCTGTAACTGCTAGTCTGTTCCTTCATCTTAATAAGATGTTCATCCTGCTTACATGCTGCTCCCTCAGTCATTCCTTTCCTAGTTAATCCTGCTGGAATGTCTGCCTCCTTCCCTATGGCATTTATTGCCCTCACCAAAGGAGGTGCATGTCATAGTAGTTATTAGTATGTATGTCTTGGCTTCTTTGTCTTCCTCTCACACATACATACACAAATATCATCTGTCTCTGAGGAAAGGGTCTCAAGCAGTCTTAAACTACTCATGGACTTACAGCAGCAGTTCTATGATGTGGATGAAGGAACGGAAATCAAGTAGTTCTTATTGACATGGCACAATTAATTACTGATCTGTGTTAGTTTATCTGTATTTATTAAGCCCCTAGTATGTACCAAGCACTGACAAAAGATGAGTATATGAATCCTTCATTTAAGAATTTCAACTAGTAACTCATTTAAAAGTGGAAAATAGGTATATGACTTACACTCAGCAAATTTTTGTTGAGCTGTAATATACAAACATATGGAAAAGTACAAAAATCTTAATAGAATTTGATGAATTTTCACAGAATGCAACCAATACCCAGATGTGGAGAATGTTATTGGCTTCTCCTAGTCACTACTATTCTCAAGGGTAACCATTATCATGATGAATATGAGGTATTTTAAAATAACTCAGAAGTCATGCCTTTTGGAGTCAAAGGAGAGAGGGAGAGGTATCCAGATGACCAGCCTCTCTTTTCAGAAATAGTATTAGTGGATGTAGAAAAGCAGCCTGAGAGAGCTCTTAACTCTTTAAATACACAACTCTATATAATTCTTCTTTGGGCTGAAAGAATTGGTGTGATTTGATTTTTCAACAGTCCCTAATTTAGTCCCTATAGAATATTTGGCTTCTAAAAATATCATGAGTAAATTTGAACTTTTTCATAGCTGATTATTGCAACTTTAACCTAATTTTCTTCCAATTTACCTCTGTTTTCATGAGGTTGAATGACAATTTTAGGACTTTATGGCAGACATTTTCTTGTCTATCTTATCAAGTTCATTTCTAGTTCGGATGGTTGGGTTTACATTCTGAAGTTAATATAATTTTTTACATTGTCCTTCTGGAACTAAGCTGTATGACACATTTTCTTTGTTTTTGCTTTGGCAGAGGTTTATGCCATTAACAAGGAAGTGTTTCTTCTTACAGGTGATAGAGCTATGTATGTATAATAATTTTCAGTAATAGTCCATCAGTAGTAGAGTTCTGTTGTAACTTTATATTAATCAGATCTGGTTTTGAAGGTCCTTTGGTGTTGTAGGCCATTTTCAACATCATGGATATGAAATACCAACTAAGCTAGGAATTATTTTAAATGCTTTGTTGCTCTGTAAAGACTTATATATTATTAAATACTCAGTCCTCTCTTACCAGGTGGCTGACTTGTTTGTTTTGAAATTACTCATGTCACTGAAGTCATCAACTTGAGTAATATATTTGACATCATGGCATATACTTGTATATGTGAATGTATATATACCATCATTAGCCTTTTTCACAAGACATTTTAGTAATATGATATCATGTTTCCTGTAAACCTGAATGCTTATAGGCCATAAAGTTAGATCTATTTTTTAATAAAGTTTGAATAGTCATGTGGAATAAGTTACCTATGTGATACTGTTGCCTTAACTTAAACTCTTTGTTATTGAATCATGGGCAGTTCCTTGACCCTCAGATAATGTTTCTAAGGTCAGTTGTTTGGTAGTATATTTAAATAAAAAACTACCTGGTTTACAGTGGACTTAGGGATTTCTTAGGGATTCCTTTAGTAAGCCTTTTTGCTGCTCAGTAGGAAAAATTAGTCAGATTTTACTAAGGCTCTAATTCAAAATCACTGACTAAAAACTATTTATCTTTTTATTTTACCCAAGTTTCAGTGAAATGACAGAAGTAAAAATAACACTGAGAGATTAGATAACTGAAAAAGCAGAAAAGTACAGGAACTTTAAGATAAAAAGTAGATAGGATTAGACCAATGCAACTGAACAGTTTATTAATCCATGATACAATAGAGACAGAAGTCAAGATCTTTCCAGTAAAATTCTAGAATAATGCCAGTTTTAGACTTATTAACAAGATCTGTACTACTCTTGTATCAAGTGGCTTTCTCTAACATTTGCCTTCAAGATAAAGTCAGAAGAACAGCTCTCTAAAGTGGGGAAATGCCATGAAAGAAAAAGGCAAAGCAGTATTTCTGTTCATTGCTGGTCTCAGAGCTTAAACAAGAAACCTCTGTACTTGGAGGCAGTATGCTTCCTGTGCGCGCTAAAGCCAAAGCTATCAAGCTGTTAATTTTGGTTCTATCAGCCAGAGCCAGGTATTGTCTAATTAATATCTGAATTCATTTCCAGAGCAGTAGTGATTATCAATTATGCTTTAGTAACCCATCTATATCTGATACTGATTATTCCATATTAGTACTGCCCAGAAGTACTTTCTATGGTGATACAAATACTTGATGTCTGTGTTATCCAGTGTGGTAGCCACTAGCCACATGTACCTACTGAGTGTTTGAAATGTGACCACTACAACTGAAGAACTGAATTTTAATTTACTGTAAATGGCCACATGTGAATAGCGGCTACTGTATTGTATAGTGCTGGTGCAGGTCTCATTTATGAAGAGGGGCAGACTACCACGAAGCTGTAAGCTTTTTAGGAAAACGAAAACTCAGAGATGTGTTATGGATACCCACCTCCAGGGAACTTAAAAAACTCTATTGCTGTCCATCTTTAATGATTCAAAAAGCTCTCAAAATCCATAACCAAGACTGTTGTTTAAAAAGAGAAGTAGCCTATGATGTTTCTTAAAATTATATCTGTGGTTTTAGAAATGTAAACATCTTAATAGATGACTGAATAGCAATTTTCAGAATAATGTATACTATTCTGTATTATTAGAATTATAATCTACATAGAATTATATATAAATTACATACTTATTAATTCTCTATATAGGATATAGTATTATTATTCTGTGTATACTGTATGATATAGTATAACAAGACTAGTGACTAAATCAGTAATCTGGGAGATGAAGCCAGTGCATTCATCTGGAACCTAGTCTAAAAGGCTGAAGTACTAAAAATTATGAAATGAAATTTGAGATGTGGAGGATTGAGCTAGGAAAGCCACTATGTGTTTAAAGGAAACTGGAAGGCAAGGAAGGTGAGGAAGAAATAATAAAGAGTGAAGAAAAAAAACCACAATTTCCTGAAGTTGAAGAAAATCTCAGGCCATCAAATAGGTTTTAGACATATCATGGTGATATTTTTGATAGAAATTCCTACCAGCTTCCAGACAGGGGGGCAAAAAAGAGGTTACACATAAAACAACTATAATCCTGTAGGTATCAGACTTCTCATCTGCTACTGATAGAAATAGGGCAAGATCTACAAAGTGCTCCAAGGGAAGTATTTTAAATTTAGAGTTCTTTGTAGAGTTAGCTATGGCTTGGATGTTGAGGCAAGAGAATCATCTGGATTAAATTTGTCAAAAAATTATGTATGTCTGAGGGATTTACTCCAGAATATGAGAAGATAGGTGGTGGAAGAGACAGTGGTGAACCAAGGACTTAGTAAAACTGAGTTAAGTTTAAATATTCATTGATAATATGGTGGGGAAACTTGATTCTTTTGGTATATGTGGATCATAAAACAGGAGAGGTAAATTTTTAGAAGGAAAAATCTATACTCACAGTTCCAGATTTCAACCAAACCTGGAAAAATAAAATAAAAGCAAGCTAAAAAGCTTGTTCTGTTTGGAGTGGTGAAGTCAGAAAAGAATAATCAGTATTACCATCAAAGTTTTAAACTGAGTGCCTCTGTTTGTTTGTGCTAAGCAATATGGAGACAAAAATAAGACCTTGTCTTTGAAAACATAAAGTAACTTCCAATTCTGTGACACCTTTGCAGTTTTCCGTAAGTAGTAGAGATACATGACTCTTTGACTTTGTCCCATTGGTTTGGGGCTAAGTAAGATGATAGGGTTTTGAATCTGCAAGGATACCAGTGTGCACTGGCTCTGTGGCAACTCACCCTCAACCCAGGTCCTTTCAAAAGCTCAGCTGGAAGAGGCCAGCCAGTTAATTTCTAATTTTAAATATCATTTGAATTCTAACAAATATTGCTTGCTCATTTCTTATTATTTTTGTTTCCAACTAGATTTTAAGCACTGTGGGGAAGTCACCGTGCATCGTAAGTTTTCTGAATCCTTGAGATGCCTAGTGTAGTGCTGAGTACATAGTAGCTCATACTTTTAAAAATTTGTTCCTGTAGACAGCAGAGAGATAATCATGATACATGTTGTATTTCATTCTAACCTATGACACATTTTATAGTTTATGTTGGAAGGAGTCTTAAGCTTGGAGTTAGGGCAACACCAGAGTAGTAGACTCTTTACACTTCTGGTGTGGCTACTGACTCACTATGTAACTGTGGGTAAGTTATATCAACATTATAAATTGGAATAACAATTAATAACAATACCACTTTCTTACTTTTACACAGGGATGATGTGAGAATAAAATGAGAAGCATTGTAGGACAAATTCAGATTTTGTTCTACAAAAATCTATAGAAATAAAATGTAGTAGTACTTTGGTGCAGTTGATTTGCAACCTTCATTCAGAATATACCTTAATTTTATCCCTTAGCTTTTGATATTCTTCTTATCAAAACATCTTTATTTTCCTTTTAAGAATAAGAAAATGCTCTTCACTGAACTTAGGTAAGTCACATGTGAATACTGAGCTCTAAACTAAACTAAGCATGGCATAAACCTGTTTTTCTGATGTGACTTGACACCTGAATCAATTGTCAGCATCCATAGGTTATTCTTTTTTTCTTTTTGAGAACCCTTACTTTTTTTTTTACTATCATTAATATACAATTACATGAACAACATTGGAATACTAGATTCCCCCCATTATCAAGTACCCACCACATACCTCATTACTGTCAATGACCGTCAGCATAGTAAGATGCTATAGAGTCACTACTTCTCTTCTCTGGGCTATGCTGCCTTCCCCGTGCCCAACCCCCTACATTATATGTGCTAATCGTAATGCCCCTTATTCCCCTTCTCCCTCCCTTCCCACCCAACCCCCTAAGACGCTTTCCCTTTGGCAACTGTTAGTCCATTCGTGAGTTCCCTGAGTCTGCTGCTGTTTTATTCCTTCAGTTTTTGCTTTGTTCTTATGCTCCACATATGAGTGAAATCATTCGATGCTTGTCTTTCTCTGCCTGGCTTATTTCACTGAGCATAATACCCTCTAGCTCCATCCATGTTGTTGCAAATGGTAGGATTTGTTTTCTTCTTATGGCTGAATATTACTCCATTGTGTATATGTACCACATCTTCTTTATCCATTCATCTACTGATGGACACTTAAGTTGCTTCCATTACTTGGCTATTGTAAATAGTGCTGTGATAAACATAGGGGTGCATATGTCTTTTTGAAACTGGATCATGCATTCTTAGGGTAAATTCCAAGGAGTGGAATTCTTGGGTCAAATGGTATTTCTATTTTGAGCTTTTTGAGGAACTTCCATACTGCTTTCCACAATGGTTGAACTAATTTACATTCCCAC
This sequence comes from Smutsia gigantea, assembly GCA_032199065.1. NCBI lineage: Eukaryota > Metazoa > Chordata > Mammalia > Pholidota > Manidae > Smutsia > Smutsia gigantea. The sequence continues at coordinate 24,899 of JAVSCE010018767.1, forward strand.
CAGCAGTGTAGGAGGGTTCCCCTTTCTCCACATCCTCACCAACATTTGATGTTGTTTGTCTTTTGGATGGTGATCATCCTAACTGGTGTGAGGTGATATCTCATTGTGGTTTTAATTTGCATTTCTCTGATGATTAGCAATGTGGAGCATCTTTTCATGTGCCTGTTAGCCATCTAAATTTCTTCTTTGGAGAAGTGTCTGTTCAGCTCCCCTGCCCATTATTTAATTGGCTTATTTGCATTTTGTTTGTTGAGGTGCGTGAGTTCTTTATATATTTTGGATGTCAACCCTTTACCGGATATGTCATTTATGAATATATTCTCCCTTACTGTAGGATGCCTTTTTGTTCTATTGATGGTGTCCTTTGCTATTCAGAAGCTTTTTAGTTTGATATAGTCCCACTTGTTCATTTTTGCTTTTGTATCCCTTGCTCGGGGAGATATGTTCATGAAGAAGTTGCTCATGTTTATGTCCAAGAGATTTTTACCTGTGTTTTTTTCTAAGAGTTTTATGGTTTCCTGGCTTACATTCAGGCCTTTGATCCATTTTGAGTTTACTTTTGTGTATGGGGTTAGACAATAATCCAGTTTCATTCTCTTACATGTAACTGTCCAGTTTTGCCAACACCAGCTGTTGAAGAGGCTCTCATTTCCCCATTGTATATCCATGGCTCATTTATCATATATTAATTGACCATATATGCTTGGGTTTATATCTGGGCTGTCTGTTTCAATCTGTTCCATTGGTCTATGGGTCTGTTCTTGTGCCAGTACCAAATTGTCTTGATTACTCTGCCTTTGTAGTAGAGCTTGAAGTCAGGGAGCGTAATTCCCCCCACTTTATTCTTCCTTCTCAGGATTACTTTGGCTATTCAGGTCTTTTGTGGTTCCATATGAATTTTAGAACTATTTGCTCTAGTTCATTGAAGAATGCTGTAGGTATTTTGGTAGGGATTGCATTGAATCTGTAGATTGCTTTAGGCAGGATGGCCATTTTGACAATACTAATTCTTCCTATCCATAAGCACGGGATGTGTTTCCATTTATTGGTATTTTCTTTAATTTCTCTCATGAGTGTCTTGTAGTTTTCAGAGTATAAGTCTTTCACTTCCTTGGTTAGGTTTATTCCTAGGTATTTTATTCTTTTTGATGCAATTGTGAATGGAATTGTTTTCCTGATTTCTCTTTCTGCTAATTCATCATTACTGTGGAGGAATGCAACACATTTTTGTGTATTAATTTTGTATCCCGGAACTTTACTGAATTCAGATATTAGATCTAGTAGTTTTGGAGTGGATTCTTTAGGGTTTCTTATGTACAATATCATGTCATCTGCAAACAGGGAAAGTTTGACTTTTTCCTTACCAATCTGGATGCCTTTTATTTCTTTGTGTTGTCTGATTGCTGTGGCTAGGACCTCCAGAACTATGTTGAATAGAAGTAGGGAGAGCGGGCATCCTTGTCTTGTTCCCAATCTTAAAGGAAAAGCTTTCAGCTTCACACTGTTAAGTATAATTTGGCTGTGGGTTTGTCATATATGTCCTTTATTATGTTGAGGTACTTGCCCTCTATACCCATTTTGTTGAGAGTTTTTATCATGAATGGATGTTGAATTTTGTCAAATGCTTTTTGAGCATCTATGGAGATGAGCATGTGGTTTTTGTCCTTCTTTCTGTTGATGTAGTGAATGATGTTGATGGATTTTCAAATGTTGCACCATCCTTCCATCCCTAGGATGAATCCCACTTGATCATGATGGGTGATCTTTTTGATGTATTTTTGAATTCGGTCTTCTAATATTTTATTGAGTATTTTTGCATCTATGTTCATCAGGGATATTAGTCTGTAATTTTCTTTTTTTGTGGTGTCTTTGCCTGGTTTTGGTATTAGAGTGATGTTGGCCTCGTAGAATGAGTTTGGGAGTATTCCCTCCTCTTCTACTTTTTGGAAAAGTTTAAGGAGGATGGGTATTAGGTCTTCACTAAATGTTGGATAAAATTCGGCAGTGAAACCATCTGGTCCAGGAATTTTTCCTTAGGTAGTGTTTTGATTAACAATTCAATTTCTTTGCTGGTAATTGGTCTATTCAGATTTTCTGTTTCTTCCTGGGTTAGCCATGGAAGGTTGTATTTTTCTAGAAAGTTGTCTGTTTCTCCTAGGTTATCCAGTTTGTTACCATATAATTTTTCATAGTATTCTCTCATAATTCTCTGTATTTATGTGGTGTCTGTAGTGATTTTTCCTTTCTCATTTCTGATTCTGTTTATTTTGTAGACTCTCTTTTTTTCTTGATAAGTCTGGCTAGGGGTTTATCTATTTTGTTTATTTTCTTGACGAACCTGCTCCTGCTTTCATTGATCCTTTCTATTGTTTTACTCCTCTCAATTTTATTTCTGCTTTAATCTTTATTATGTCCCTCCTTCTACTGACTTTGGGCATCATTTGTTCTTCCTTTTCTAGTTTCATTAATTGTGAGTGTAGACTGTTCATATGGGATTGTTATTCTTACCTGAGGTAGGCCTGTATTCCAATAAATTTCCCTCTTGGCACGGCCTTCGCTGCATCCCACAGAATTTGCGTTGTTGAGTTATTGTTGTCACTTGTCTCCATATATTGCTTGATCTCTGTTTTTATTTGGTCATTGATCCATTGATTATTTAGGAGCATATTAAGCCCTCCATGTGTTTGTGGGCTTTTTCATTTTCTTTGAGTAATTTATGTCTAGTTTCATACGTTTGTGATCTGAGAAACTGGTTGGTACAATTTCAATCTTTCTGAATTTACTGAGGTTCTTTTTGTGGCCTAGTATATGATCTATTCTTGAAAATGTTCCATAGTAGCAGACTCAGAGACTTCAAGAAGGAACTAGTGGTTACCAAAGGGGAGGGGTGTGGGAGGGTGGGTGGGAAGGGTGGGAGAAGGGGATTGTGGGGTATTATGTCTAGTACACATGGTGTGGGGAATCACGGGGAAAACAGTGTAGCACAGGAAGGCAAACAGTGAATCTGTGTCATGTTACTACACTGATGGACAGTGACTGAGTTGGGGTATGAGTGGGGACTTGATAATATGGGTAAATGTAGTGACCACATTGTTTTTTCATGTGAAACCTTCGTAAGAGTGTATATCAATAATACCTTAATAAAAAAAAAAGTCACAAGGATGAAAATATGGCATAGGGAATATAAGTAGTAATATTGTAATAACTTTGTATGGTAACAAATGGTAACTACACATATCATGGTTAGCATTTTGTAATGTATGTAACTGTCTAATGACTATGTTGTATACCTGAAACTAACGTAATATTGTATATCAAATAAACTTCAGTAAAATATTTTTTATTAAAAAAAAATGTTCTATGTGCACCTGAGAAGAATGTGTATCCTGTTTCTTTTGGAAAGAATGTTCCGTAGATGTCCATTAGGTCCTTGTGTCCTGATACGTTGTTCAGTGCCTCTTTCTCTTTATTTATTTTCTGTCTGGTTAATCTGTCCTTTGGAGTTAGTGGTGTGTTGAAGTCTCCCAAAATGAATGCATTGCATTCTATTTCCCTCTTTAATTCTGTTAGTATTTGTTCTTATATGTAGGTGATCCTGTGTTGCTTACATAGATATTTATAATAGTTATATCCTCTTGTTGGATTGACCCCTTTATCATTATGTAATGTCCTTCTTTGTCTCTTGTTATTTTCTTTGTTTTGAAGTCTATTTTGTCTTTTACAAGTACTGCAGCTCTTGCTTTTTTCTCCCTATTAGTTGCATGAAATATCTTTTTCCATCCCTTCACTTTTAGTCTGTGTATGTCTTTGGGTTTGAAGTGAGTCTCTTGTAGGCAGCATATAGATGGGTCTTGTTTTTTTATCCATTCAGTGACTCTCTGTCTTTTGATTGGTGCATTCAGACCATTTACATTTAGGGTGTTTATCGATAGATATGTACTTATTGCCATTGCAGGCTTTAGATTCACGGTTACCATAGGTTCAAGGGTAATACCTGTACTGTCTAACAGTCTAATTTAACTCACTTCATATGCTATTACAACACAACCTAAAGATTCTTTTTTTATTCCCCCTTTTTCTTCCTCCTTCATTCTTTATGTTATGAATCGTATTCTGTACTCTTGTCTATTCCTTGGGTGACATCTATTTAGTTTTAGGAATACTTCCATCTATAGGAGTTCCTCCAAAATACAATGTAGAGGTGATTTGTGGGAGGTAAATTCTCTTAGCTTTTGCTTATCTGAAAATTGTTTAATCCCTCCTTTAAATTTAAATGATAACCTTGCTGGGTAGATTATTCTTGGTTCAAGGCCCTTCTGCTTTATTGCATTAAATATATCATGTCACTCCCTTCTGGCCTGTAAGGTTTCTGTTGAGAAATTTGATGATAGTCTGATGAGTTTCCTGCATATGTGATATTTTTTCTCTCTCTAGCTGCTTTTAAAAGTCTGTCTTTATCCTTGATCTTTGCCATTTTAATTATTAAATGTCTTGATGTTGTCTTCATTGGGTCTCTTGTGTTGGAAGATCTATGCATCTCCATGACTTGAGAGACTATCTCCTTCCCCAGATTGGGGAAATTTTCAGCAATTACCTCCTCAGTGACACCTTCTATCCCTTTTTCTCTCTCTCTTATTCTTCTGGTACCCCTATAATGCGAATATTGTTCCCTTTGGATTGGTCACACAGTTCTCTCAATATTCTTTCATTCTTAGAGATTCGTTTTTCTCTCTGTCCCTCAACTTCTTTGTATTCCTCTTCTCTAATTTCTATTCCATTTACCATCTCTTCTACTACATCTAATCTGCTTTTAAATCCCTCTATTGTATGTGTCATTTCAGATATGGAATTTCTTAATGATTGAATCTCCATCTTAAATTCGTTCCTGCGTTCTTGAATTTTTCTGTACCTCCATAGGCACATTTATGATTTTTATTTTGTGCTCTCTTTCAGGAAGATTGGTGAGTTCAGTTTCATTTGGCCCTTTTTCTGGGGTTTGTGAGATTTTGTTCTGAATCTCAATCTTTTGACGTTTCATATTTCTGCATGGTGCCCTCTAGTGCCCAGAAGCTCCAGTCTCTGGAGCTGCTCATCTCCTAGAGTGAGGTTGCGGTCATAGGGGAGTGGAGCTGGTGCCCTGTGTCATGAGGTCTACTCTGTTCGTGACGTCTGTATGCAGTCTGTTGCAGCCTTCTTTCCTGTTGCTGTTTTAGGGTTATTTGTATTAACTATATTTTCACTCTATCTGTGGTTTTGGGAGGAGTTCTGTCTCACCTCTCACGCTGCCATCTTGAATCTGATAGGTTATTCTTATGATATGTTAATATGATCCGAACAAGTCAACTATTTTTGAAGAAGTTAACCAGCTGTGGTGTGGGAATTGTCCTTGTATACCATCCCCCAAGTAAGTGACTTACAATGCTGATTTATTTTAAAAGAAAAAATTGGTTTGTGGGCATTATTAATTATTATGCTTGAAAGAGCAAAATTCATAAATTCGTAAAATATGCTGCTAGGAAGAAATGAATATCATTCTGCTTTTTTGTTTAATACATGTTGAACAATGGTCAGTCAGTAGTTTGTCTCTTTTAAGATCACTAACTTGGGGCATACCATACTGGTTGGACAAGATCTCAGATTGTGACTAACTTTTAATGAGTGCTTATAAAAATGTGTGTTGCCTCATGACAGGACACAGTTGCTGTGTGAGAAGGGCTTTTTGCATTCCAGTTGAATGGTACATAGTTAGTGCATGTGGCTCACCACTTAATACCCTTTATTGTTTAGATCTCTGTATTGAAAATCTCTGAAGAGCATGATAGAAAAGTAAATCCTCCTCTTTAAGAACATTGCTTAGCTAAGATAATATTTTCTTTCCTAAATGAGTTTTTCTAACTTTGGAGTTTTGTTTTGTGTCTGTAAAACAATGTCTAATACTGCAAGGTCACCTTAGGAACAAGCTAGTAGGTTTGGCCCTGTTTCCAAAACAGTATACCAGTGTTAGAATTTGAGTCAAAACACAGTACAAATTGAACGGTGTATTCTACAAAACTGTGTGCTTTTTTTCCTTGTAATTTTTAGAAAACCTTGAAGGCTGTAAGGGAACACTTTCTACTTGTAACTTTAATAGAATGCCCTAAACTAAAAGGCATCTTTTTATGGGTTCTGCCCCTGCTGCTCCTGATTAATTGTGTGACCTCAAGCAAATCTCTTAATTCTTGGAGCCTTAGGTTTCTCATCTGCAAAACGAAGATAATTATGCCTGCCCTAGCCACAGGAATGTTCTAAGAATAGCAGCAGGGAGAATTTTTATAAAAGATTAGGCATGTGGTTTATAGATTTATGATAGCATTCTTCTGTGTAAAAATTAGTTTGCTATTATTTTTATAATGAAAATAAAAAAGACTCATTTTATAATAAACCATGTAAACAAATAACTTGTTCCTAAGCATTCTTGTATCTAGATACCTGACCAAAGTACAGACATGTCCCATGCATGTGAAATCATTCAGGGACTTGAGTCAGCAAAGAACATTGACCAGGAGCTGTGAACAACCAAACAGGGAGTTAAATGGTAAGTAGAATAGATCTCTTGAGAAGATAGAAATACATGTATTTAGCCCTATATCCTTTAATTTTGATAAAGACATCCTCTGCTGGGAGAGAATGTATCAGAATCTCTCTTTCCTGTCCTTCCCCAAACACTAATTACTCTCTTCTTAATTATCTATTTTCTGTATTTCACGATGAGAGAAACATGGGGATGTGAACAGTAGAGGCAGAAACAAAGCTTGAGAATCACTGATCTAGAACTTACCAAGATTTCCCAGCATGTGCATAAGTTTTCATTTCTGATTTGGTCTTATAACTAAGGCAGTGTTAGAACATTGGGAAGATTTTTTTTCCCTTCATTCTTCTTTCTTTTTATTGTATCTGTTTGAGTAGACAGATGTTAGCTGAATCTATAATCATCTCACAATATATGTAAACCATTATGTATGCATTAAATTTACATAGTGGTATGTGTCAATAAAACTGGAGAAAAAGTAGGGAAGAGCTAAGAAGAAATAATTTCCCAACTTTTAGCGTGTTTATATTTGGCTTAAATTCCAGGAATGGGAATAAAGGCCAGAAACTACTGATATAAATTCTGTTTTTCCTGACCACAAGAAAGGATAGAAAACAGATGGTTTCTGTAGAATGCAGTACCAGTGTAAACCATGTCTGAATTAAGGACTTTAGACATATAGAATGACAATCTAGGATAAATTACATTTTGGGATGATGTTTTTAATATAAAATCTTGGAAAAGCTTCTTAAATAAGAGCTCTTCTGGGTTCCTGATTTGTGTCTTTAGCATAGCCTTTCCTGTCAGGTCTGAGGTTATTCTGGAGGCCTTCAGATAGTTGGTACATTTCTATGGCATACAAATAGTTTAATAATAATACTGTATGTATCAAAGGTTCCTTTAAGTCACTTGGTTAGAAATCAAAGTGCATCTTCCTGAAGAGTGATACTCTAAATGGTGAAACTAAAAATCAGACTGAAATTTAGTTTCTGAAAGAAAGGTGGTATCAAATTGTGGGGCAGGATGTGGAATGTAATACTTTGTAGATGTGTAATCGTAGACAGATTATTAAACCTGTCTGGATTTGTTTCGTAAGCTGTAAAATAGAAATAATACTATTTATCCCCCAAGGTATTGTAAGGAAGTGATGTAATTGTGAATATTAAGTTTTAAGCAGAAGATATTATATAAATGTTGATTATTATTATTTCTTACCTACACTAATTGGTGCTGTTTCCACTATAGTAGTCATAGCTTTCTTTCTAAGGAAAAGTGTATCACCTTCTTTATAGTAATACTTTCAGTAGCAGAGTTAAGAGAAGGAACACATTCTTTTTTGTTTGTTTTTTGTTTTTCGTTTTTTTTAAATAATTTATTTTATTATCATTAATCTACAATTACATGTGCAATATTATGGTTATTAAACTACCCCTTCATCAGGTCCCCCCCACCAACCCCATTACAGTCACTGTCCATCAGCGTAGTGAGATGCTATAGAATCACTACTTGTCTTCTCTGAGTTGTACAGCCCTCCCCGTGCCCCCCCAACATTACATCTGCTAATCGTAATGCCCCTTTTTCCCTCTTATCCCTCCCTTCCCGCCCATTTTCCCCAGTCCCTTTCCCTTTGGTAACTATTAGTCCGTTCTTGGGTTCTGTGAGTCTGCTGCTGTTTTGTTCCTTCAGTATTTTTTCTTTGTTCTTATACTCCACATATGAGTGAAATCATTTGATACTTGTCTTTTTCGGCTTGGCTTATTTCACTGAGCATAATACCCTCTAGCTCCATCCATGTTGTTGCAAATGGTAGGATTTGTTTTCTTCTTCTGGCTGAATAATATTCCATTGTGTATATGTACCACCTCTTCTTTATCCATTCATCTACTGATGGACACTTAGGTTGCTTCCATTTCTTGGCTATTGTAAATAGTGCTGCGATAAACATAGGGCTGCATCTGTCTTTTTCAAACTGGGCTGCTGCATTCTTAGGGTAAATTCCTAGGAGTGGAATTCCTGGGTCAAATGGTATTTCTATTTTGAGTTTTTTGAGGAACCTCCATACTGCTTTCCACAATGGTTGAACTAATTTGCAGTCCCACCAGCAGTGTAGGAGGGTTCCCTTTTCTCCACATCCTTCACCAACATTTGTTGTTGTTTGTGTTTTGGATGTTGGCCATCCTCACTGGTGTGAGGTGATATCTCATTGTGGTTTTAATCTGCATTTCTCTGATGATTAGCGATGTGGAGCATCTTTTCATGTGCCTGTTGGCCATCTGATTTCTTCTTTAGAGAAGTGTCTATTCATGTCCTCTGCCCATTTCTTAATTGGATTATTTGCTTTTGTTTGTTAAGGTGCATGAGTTCTTTATATATTTTGGATGTCAACCCTTTATCAGATACGTTTTTTATGAATATATTCTCCCATACTGTAGGATGTCTTTTGTTCTACTGATGGTGTCCTTTGCTGTACAGAAGCTTTTCAGCTTGATATAGTCCCACTTGTTCATTTTTGCTTTTGTTTCCCTTGCCCGGGGAGATATGTTCATGAAGAAGTCGCTCATGTTTATGTCCAAGGGATGTTTGCCTATGTTTTTTTCTAAGAGTTTTATGGTTTCATGACTTAAATTCAGATCTTTGATCCACCTTGAGTTTACCTTTGTGTATGGGGTTAGACAGTAGTCCAGTTTCATTCTCTTACATGTAGCTGTCCAGTTTTTCCAACACCAGCTGTTGAAGAGGCTGTCATCTCCCCATTGTATATCCAAGGCTCCTTTATCAAATATTAATTGACTGTATATGTTTGGGTTAATGTTTGGATTTTCTATTCTGAGGAACACATTCTTATCTCTAGAAATGGCAACGTGCTTCAGTTCCCTAGGGCAGTGGTTCTTAAACTTTGCATTGCTTAAAAATCATCTTGAGAGTTTGTATAAAATGCAGGAATCCCAGTTGCCAGAAATTCTCAGTCAGTAGATCCTGGAGTTGTGTCCAGGAATTGTCATTCTTAACTAGCCTTACAGGCAATTCTAACATACATGGTCCTCAAACCACACGTGAGACTACTTTTTACTTTCCCCATATTTCATACTCAGATTGATATTCTAGTCTGTGTGGCTAGCTTTCCAAGGATCATATTCTCTCTGTACATTTAGGTCTATCCTGGGAAGGCAGGAGGGGTTGTTACCAAAGTAACCCATCTGTGTGAACACTTTCTTCTTTCTTGCTCCAGAGCATTTTTCCGTCCCTTAACCACAGGTTCTCAAAATGTGGTCTATGCAATAAAAGCTCCTGAGTTACAATATCAGTCCCAGAGAGTGGGGCCTGGAAATCTGATCTTCAGTATGCTTTTCAGTTGGGTCTTACATGCCCTGAAGTTTGAGAACTGACTTAAAAGTCACTCTTCCCCAGAGTCTTGGCTTTTCGCCAGTTCTAGTCTAGTCATCTTTTCTCCAACCATTGACTGAATCTAGATAATTTCTTCACCTTTATCATCTCCCACGACTTTGCCCGACTTTCTATCCCTTATAGTACTAAAACTGCCATAGCCAAATTTAGCGTTTTGGTATATTATTTTCGGATTTCTATAGCAACTTCCTTTCTGGTCTCCATGCTTCCCTCTAGTCTTTAACTGCTGCTTAGGTCTTATCCAATCAGATCCCTTCCGTGTTAAAAAGTCAAAATTCTTTAGCTTGGCAAACAAGTTCTCTTATAATTTAGCTCATTCCTCCCATTCTCCTCACATCCTATTGTTCAGCTGTTCCTAACTACTTGCAACTTCCCAAAAAGGTCATATACTTTTTCATGCTTCCCTGAGGCCTTCCCTGTGCACTGGCACTTAGACTTTGTTAGGTAGGGATGATCCTAAAACACTCTTTCTTTATTTCTGTTATCATACTTTCCATGCTGCCAAATCTATCTTTTTAGTTGCCTGCTTACTAGCTCATGGCAAGGACCTTACCTCTCTCTTTAAAAAAATTTGTATCCCCATTATCTAATATATGCCTGGCCATAGGAGGTATTCTGTAGTCTTCTGAATTGAATGAGGTGGGAAGTACTATAAGGATGGTTGCTTGGAAGGCAATGCAAGAATGTGAATGAAGAATTAAACTTCAGGATGCAAGTATCAAGCACAAGGAGAAGTATTGTGGTCAGAACAGACTTAGGAGGAGGCAGAGTGTGGTATCTGTTATCAGCTTTGTTTACTTGGGACTGCTTAGATACATAGGAGGAAAAACAGGTGATAGGACCAGAAAGGAAAGTAGGGATCAAGTTGTGGCAAGTTCATGAAAGATGAGGACCTCCAGAGAGACATTAGACTGGGGACTAGTTTTGGATGTAATGTTCACTGAGCTAATTGTCAAGGCTGTTGTTACACATTCAGTTGAACAAGAGTAAATAGTTTGAAAAGAAAGGAGCATTGAACTGGCACCTAGGTTGAGATGGAGACAGAGACTGAGAGAGTGAGAGGGTGAGAGACTGAGTGAGTTGATGACTAAATATTGGGGGATGAATATTTTTAAGGGGTAAGCAGAGGAAGAAGTATTAGCAAAGGATCTGGAGAAGGAACAAATGGAGGGTGCAATCCTACTTTGTAAAGTGAGTCTTCCATCAGGAAAGACAAAAATTACTGTAGGATAAAACCATGTACATTTTGACCATTTATGGCAATATTTTGAGGAAGAAAAGGCTTACTTCCCACAGAACTGCTCTGACAATAAAGCTATTTATTTCCATTTAGACAAGCGGTTCTTGAATTATTTATTTACTAAGAAGTGCCCCATAGTTGATAATGAAGAAGGCTGAAAGATAATTGGAAGCACATTATCTTGATACACTAAGTGCCCACACTGTAAGACAAAATTTCCCTTGTCATCAGGAGATTTATTCCTTCTAATGTTACACTTACAATTTATTTTTAGCATTGCATTGTGGGTGCTTCCATAAAAATATTTTTTCACATTTATAATGCCCTCCTGATTTGTACCTTTAGATCAAAATGGAGAGAATTGAAAATCTTTATACCAGAGTGCTGTTTATTCCAGCTGACCAGACCTGTTAAAATATGATTATTTATCAATGTAGTGCTTAGGTTTGTAGAATCCTTAAGAAATATTTGCATGTTAAAATACATAGCACTTTAAAGACCTAAATAAAGGAAGAGACATACCATGTTCATGAATCAAAGGACTCAATAAGATGTCCATTCCCCATAAGTTGATAGATACAATGCAATACTAATCAAAGTCCCAATAATTTTTTTATGTTGACAAGCTGATCCTAAAACTTGTATGTAAATACAGAAGAAATAAAATAGATGAAAAAACTTTTACAAAGAGGAACAAAGCTAGAGGACTAATGTTGCTTTACCCCACAGTGTGGAATTAGTGTCAAGATAGATAGATTAAAGAAACAGAACAAAGAATCCAGAAACAGACCAACACATATAAGGACAACAGATTTTCAACAAAGGTGCAAAGGCAAGCCAGTGTAAAAGGAATAGTCTTCTCAAAAGATGTTGCTAGAACTATTGAATGTCAATATGCAAAAAAAAACACACAAAAATCTATGATCCATGACTAGCATCATATACAAAAATTAACTCAAAATGAATCACAGTAAATGTGAAATGTAACACATTAACTACAAAAGTAGAAGAAAACATAGGAAGAAAATGTTTAGACTTCGGCTAAGTAGGAATTTCTTTTTTTTTTTTCTTTTGGTGTCATTAATATACAATTACTTGAGCAACCTTGTGGTTACCAGATTCGCCCATTATTAAGTCCCCACCACATACCTGATTACAGTCACTGTCCCTCGGTATAGTAAGGTGCTATAGAATCACTGCTTGTCTCTGTGCTATCCTGACTTCCCCGTGCCCCCTGCTACATTATGTGTGCTAATCATAATGCCTCTTTTTCCCCATATCCCTCCCTTGCCACTCATCCTCCACAGTACATTCCCTTTGGTAACTGTTAGTCCATTCTTGGGTTCTGTGAGTCTGCTGCTGTTTTGTTCCTTTAGTTTTTGCTTTGTTCTTGTACTCCACAGAAGAGTGAAATCATTTTGATCCTTATCTTTCTCTGCCTGGCTTATTTCACTGAGCATAATACCCTCTAGCTCCATCCATCTTGCTGCAAATGGTACGATTTGTTTTCTTCTTATGGCTGAATAATATTCCATTGTGTATATGTACCACATCTTCTTTATCCATTCATCTACTGATGGACACTTAGGTTGCTTCCATTTCTTGGCTACTGTAAATAGTGCTGCGATAAACATAGGGGTGCATATGTCTTTTTCAAACTGGGCTGCTGCATTCTTAGGGTAAATTCCTAGGAGTGGAATTCCTGGGTCAAATGGTATTTGTACTTTTAGTTTTTCGAGGAACCTCCATACTGCTTTCCACAAAGGTTGAACTAATTTGCATTCCCACCAGCAGTGTAGGAGGGTTCCCATTTCTCCACATCCTCACCAACATTTGTTTTGGATGTTGGCCATCCTTACTGGTATGAGATGATATCTCATTGTGGTTTTAATTTGCATTTCTCTGATGATTAGCAATGTGGAGCATTTTTTCATGTGCCTGTACACCATCTGAATTTCTTCTTTGGAAAAGTGTCTGTTCAGGTCCTCTGCCCATTTTTTAATTGGATTATTTGCTTTTTGTTTGTTGAGGTGCATGAGCTCTTTATGTATTTTGGATGTCAACCCCTTATGAGATATATCATTTATGAATATATTCTCCCATAGTGTGGGATTTTTTTTGTTCTACTGATGGTGTACTTTGCTGTACAGAAGCTTTTCAGCTTGATATAGTCCCACTTGTTCATATTTGGTTTTGTTTCCCTTGCCCAGGGAGATATGTTCATAAAGAAGTTGCTCATGTTTATGTCCAAGAGATTTTTGCCTATGTTTTTTTCTAAGAGTTTTATGGTTTCATGACTTACATTCAGGTCTTTGATTCATTTTTTTTTATAATTTATTTTATTATCATTAATTTACAATTACATGTGCAATATTATGATTATTAAACTACCCCTTCATCAGGTCCCCCCCACCAACTCCATTACAGTCACTGTCCATCAGCGTAGTGAGATGCTATAGAATCACTACTTGTCTTCTCTGAGTTGTACTGCCCTCCCCGTGCCCCCCCAGCATTACATCTGCTAATCGTAATGCCCCTTTTTCCCTCTTATCCCTCCCTTCCCGCCCATTTTCCCCAGTCCCTTTCCCTTTGGTAACTATTAGTCCGTTCATGGGTTCTGTGAGTCTGCTGCTGTTTTGTTCCTTCAGTATTTTTTCTTTGTTCTTATACTCCACATATGAGTGAAATCATTTGATACTTGTCTTTTTCGGCTTGGCTTATTTCACTGAGCATAATACCCTCTAGCTCCATCCATGTTGTTGCAAATGGTAGGATTTGTTTTCTTTTTATGGCTGAATAATATTCCATTGGGTATATGTACCACATCTTCTTTATCCATTCATCTACTGATGGACACTTAGGTTGCTTCCATTTCTTGGCTATTGTAAATAGTGCTGAAATAAACATAGGGCTGCATCTGTCCTTTTCAAATTGGGCTGCTGCATTCCTAGGGTAAATTCCTAGGAGTGGAATTCCTGGGTCAAATGGTATTTCTATTTTGAGTTTTTTGAGGAACCTCCATACTGCTTTCGACAATGGTTGAACTAATTTGCAGTCCCACCAGCAGTGTAGGAGGGTTCCCTTTTCTCCACATCCTCGCCAACATTTGTTGGTGTTTGTGTTTTGGATGTTGGCCATATTTACTGGTGTGAGGTGATATCTCATTGTGGTTTTAATCTGCATTTCTCTGATGATTAGCGATGTGGAGCATCTTTTCATGTGCCTGTTGGCCATCTGAATTTCTTCTTTGGAGAAGTGTCTATTCATGTCCTCTGCCCATTTCTTAATTGGATTATTTGCTTTCTGTTTGTTAAGGTGCATGAGTTCTTTATATATTTTGGATGTCAACCCTTTATCAGATACGCTTTTTATGAATATATTCTCCTATACTGTAGGATGTCTTTTTGTTCTACTGATGGTGTCCTTTGCTGTACAGAAGCTTTTCAGCTTGATATAGTCCCACTTGTTCATTTTTGCTTTTGTTTCCCTTGCCCGGGGAGATATGCTCATGAAGAAGTAGCTCATGTTTATGTCCAAGAGATTTTTGCCTATGTTTTTTTTCTAAGAGTTTTATGGTTTCATGACTTAAATTCAAGTCTTTAATCCACCTTGAGTTTACCTTTGTGTATGGGGCTAGACAGTAGTCCAGTTCCATTCTATTACATGTAGCTGTCCCGTTTTTCCAACACCAGGTGCTGAAGAGGCTGTCATCTCCCCATTGTATATCCAAGGCTCCTTTATCAAATATTAATTGACTGTATATGTTTGGGTTAATGTTTTGATTTCCTATTCTGTTCCACTGGTCTGTGGGTCTGTTTTTGTGCCAAAACTAAATTGTCTTGATTACTGTGGCTTTGTAGTAGAGCTTAAAGTCAGGGAGTGTAATTCCCCCTGTTTTATTCCTCTTTCTCAGGATTGATTTGGCTATTCAGGGTCTTTTGTGGTTCCATATGAATTTTAGAATTATTTGTTCCAGTTCATTGAAGAAAGCTGTTGGTAGATTGATAGGGATTGCATTGAATCTGTAGATTGCTTTAGGTAGTATAGCCATTTTGACAATATTTATTCTTCTAGCCAAGAGCATGGGATGCATTTCCATTTGTTAGTGTCCTCTTTAATTTCTCTTAGGAGTGTCTTGTAGTTTTCAGAGTACAGGTCTTTCACTTCCTTCGTTAGGTTTATTCCTAGGTATTTTATTCTTTTTGATGCAATTGTGAATGGAATTGTTTTTCTGATTTCTCTTTCTGTTAGTTCATCATTAGTGTATAGGAAAGCAACAGATTTCTGTGTGTTAATTTTGTAACCTGCAACTTTGCTGAATTCAGATATTAGTTCTAGTAGTTTTGGAATGGAATCTTTAGGGTTTTTTATGTACAGTATCATATCATCTGCAAATAGTGACAATTTGACTCCTTCTTTACCAATCTGGATGCCTTGTGTGTCTTTGTTTTGTCTGATTGCTGTGGCTAGGACCTCCAGTACTATATTGAATAACAGTGGAGAGAGTGGGCATCCCTGTCTTGTTCCCGATCTTAGATGAAAAGCTTTCAGCGTCTCGCCGTTAAGTATGATGTTGGCTGTGGGTTTGTCATATATAGCCTTTATGATGTTGAGGTACTTGCCCTCTATACCCATTTTGTTGAGAGTTTTAATCAGGAATGGATGCTGAATTTTGTCAAATGCTTTTTCAGCATCTATGGAGATGATAATGTGGTTTTTGTTTTTCTTTTTGTTGATGTGGTGGATGATGCTGATGGATTTTCGAATGTTGTACCATCCTTGCATCCCTGGGCTGAATCCCACTTGATCATGGTGTATGATCCTCTTGATGTATTTTTGAATTCGGTTTGCTAATATTTTGTTGAGTATTTTTGCATCTACGCTCATCAGGGATATTGGTCTGTAATTTTCTTTTTTGATGAGGTCTTTTCCAGGTTTTGGTATTAGAGTGATGCTGGCTTCATAGAACAAGTTTGGAAGTATTCGTTCTTCTTCTATTTTTTGGAAAACTTTAAGGAGAATCGGTGTTATTTCTTCTCTATATGTCTGGTAGAATTCAGAGGTGAATCCATCAGGTCCAGAGGTTTTGTTCTTGGGTAGTTTTTTGATTACCAATTCGATTTCGTCGCTGGTGATTGGTCTGTTTAGTTTTTCTGTTTCTTGCTTGGTCAGTCTTGGAAGGTTGTATTTTTCTAAGAAGTTGTCCATTTCTTCTAGGTTTTCCAGCTTGTTAGCATATAGATTCTCATAATATTCTCTTATGATTCTTTGTATTTCTGTGGGGTCCGTCGTGATTTTTCCTTTCTCATTTCTAATTGTGTTTATGTGTGTAGATTCTCTTTTCCTCTTAATGAGTCTGGCTAGGGGTTTATCTATTTTGTTTATTTTTTCAAAGAACCAGCTCTTGGTTTCATTGATTTTTCTATTGTTTTATTCTTCTCAATTTTATTTATTTCTTCTCTAATCTTTATTATGTCCCTCCTTCTGGTGACTTTGGGCCTCATTTGTTCTTCTTTTTCCAATTTCAGTAATTGTGTCTTTAGACTATTCATTTGGGAATGTTCTTCCTTCTTTAAATAGGCCTGGTTGCAATATACTTTCCTCTTAGAACTGCCTTTGCTGCGTCCCACAGAAGTTGTGGCTTTGTGTTGTTGTTGTCATTAGTCTCCATATATTCTTTGACTTCTGTTTTGATTTGGTCGTTAACCCATTGATTAATTAGGAGAATGTTGTTAAGTCTCCATGTATTTGTGAGCCTTTTTGATTTCTTTCTAAAATTTATTTCTAGTTTTATACCTTTGTGATCTGAGAAGTTGGTTGGTAGGATTTCAATATTTTTGAAATTACTGAGGTTCTTTTTGTGGCTAGTATGTGGTCTATTCTGGAAAATGTTCCATGTGCACTTGAGAAGAATGTGTATCCTGTTGCTTTTGGGTGTAGAGTTCTGTAGATGTCTGTTAGGTCCATCTGTTCTAGTGTGTTGTTCAGTGCCTCTGTGTCTTTACTTATTTTCTGTCTGGTTGATCTGTCCTCTGAAGTGAGTGGTGTGTTGAAGTCTCCTACGATGAATGCATTGCTGTCTATTTCCTCCTTTAATTCTGTTAGTATTTGTCTCACATATGCAGGCGCTCCTGTGTTGGGTGGATATATATTTATAATGGTTATATCTTTTTGTTGGACTGACCCCTTTATCACTATGTAATGTCCTTCTTTATCTTTTGCTACTTTCTTCGTTTTGAAGTCTATTTTGTCTGATACAAGTACTGCAACACCTGCTTTTTTCTCTTTGTTGTTTGCATGAAATATCTTTTTCCATCCCTTCACTTTTAGTCTATGTATATCTTTGGATTTGAGGTGAGTTTCTTGTAGGCAGCATATAGATGGGTCTTGCTTTTTTATCCATTCTGTTACTCTGTGTCTTTTGATTGGTGCATTCAGTCCATTTACATTTAGGGTGATTATTGATAGGTATGTACTTATTGCCATTGCTGGCTTTAGATTCGTGGTTACCAAGGGTTCAAGGGTTGCTTCTTTACTGTCTAACAATCTATCTTAACTTTCTGGTTAAGTTATTGTAAACACAGTCTGATGTTTCTTTCTTTCTCTCCTTTCTTATTCCTCCTCCTCCATTCTTTCTATAATAGGTGTTTTATTCTTTGCCTTTAGTTAGTATTTGGTTGGTCTGCTTTCTTTGTTATGATTTTTTTTTCTCTGGTGACATCTTTTTAGCCTTAGGTGTGCTTCTATCTAGAGCAGTCCATTTAAGATATCCTGTAGTGGTGGTTTATGAGAGGCAAACTCTCTCAACTTTCGTTCATCTGGAAATTGTTTAATCCCTCCATCATATTTAAATGATAATCGTGCTGGATACAATATTCTTGGTTCGAGGCCCTTCTGTTTCATAACGTTAAATATATCATGCCTTTCTCTTCTGGCTTGTAAGGTTTCTGTTGAGAAGTCTGACGATAGTCTGATGGGTTTTCCTTTGTAGGTGATCTTTTTTCTCTCTCTAGCTGCCTTTAATACCCTGTCTTTATCTTTGATCTTTGCCATCTTAATTATTATGTGTCTTGGTGTTGTCTTCCTTGGGTCCCTTGTGTTGGGAGATCATGAGCTTCGGTGGACTGCGAGACTACTTCCTTCCCCAGCGAGGGAAAGTTTTCAGCAATTATTTCTTCAAAGACACTTTCTATCCCTTTTTCTCTCTCTTCTTCCTCTGGTACTCCTATAATGCGAATATTGTTCCGTTTGGATTGGTCACACAGTTCTCTTAATATTCTTTCATTCCTAGAAATCCTTTTATCTCTCTCTGCCTCAGCTGCTCTGTACTCCTGTTCTCTGTTTTCTATTCCATTAACAGTCTCTTGCATCTCATCCATTCTGCTGTTAAGCCCGTCGATCGTTGTCTGATTTCTGTATTGTCTTTCCTCAGTTCCCTCACTTCCTCCCTCAGCCCTTGCACATTTCTCTGTAGGTCCATCAGCATGGTTATGACTTTTATTCTGAATTCTTTTTCAGGGAGTCTGTGCATTTCCATCCCTTCAGACTCCCTCTCTGGGGTTGTCTGGTTGATTTTGGTCTGAACCATATTCCTCTGTCTTTTCATGGCTGTATAATTTGGTCACTGATAGTTGCCACGTATGTCAGCTGGGCTCTTTAAGACCTTAAAAAAAGAAGAAAAAAAGAGAGAAAAAAGGAAAAAAAATGAAAAAAAGGGAGAAAGAAAAAAAGGAAAGAAAAGAAAAAACAAAAACAAAAAGAAAATAAAAAACAAAACAAAACAAAAAAATGCCCACCGGACGTAGATTCTGTGGGAATGCTCTAGGTGGCGCTATTGCCCCACTATTCCACAGGTGTGACTGTGCCGCTCCGCAGGGCCCTTTATCACTCTGGCAGGGGTGGGAACGAATAGGAGGCTGTTGATCTCAGTGAGAAGTGTTAAGTATGGCTACGCTTCCTCAGTCGCCAGCTAAGGCGTCTGAAACTCTCCAGGACTCCCAGCCTGCTGGGCTGGGTGTGCTGGGGCGATCCGGCTCCTCCGCTGGGCTCCTGTCTCTTTAAGACCGCTGAAGAAAGCGCGCACTTTTTCTTTTTTTTTTCCTTCCCGGGAGCCGGCTGCAAGCCCCCTGGCGCGTTCCCCTCTCAGATCCTGCCCCTCTGTCTCTCCAAACTCCGCTGCACTGCGCAATGTGGGTCAGCGCTCCCCGCGCAGATCACCGGGGCCGGCTACTTCGCGGGGTGCACTTCCACCCCCTCCCGGCTCTGAATCCTCTCCTCCCGCCGGTGCGCTGGGGTGGGGGAGGGCTCGGGTCCCGCCGGGTCGCGGCTCCGTGTCTTACCCGCCTCTTGGGGTGCCGAGTCCTCTCGGGTGTAGCTGCACGCTGTGCGCTTTCCTGTGTATTCTTGTCTCTCTTTTAGGAATAGATGTATTTTCTGTGTTTTCGTAGATAAATATAGTGTTGGGAGGAGATTTCTGCCGCCCTGCTCACACCGCCATCTTCCCAGAAGTCCGAAGGTCTTGAGCATGTATTTCTGCACACATGAATGTAACTCTGTAATACATTCCCAGAAGTAGATGAGCATGACCAAGGGGACCATGTGTTTTCA
This sequence comes from Smutsia gigantea, assembly GCA_032199065.1. Taxonomy (NCBI): domain Eukaryota; kingdom Metazoa; phylum Chordata; class Mammalia; order Pholidota; family Manidae; genus Smutsia; species Smutsia gigantea. Next base: position 44,719 of record JAVSCE010018767.1, read on the forward strand.
TGTAAATACAAATTCATGTATTGTTCTTAAAGGAGAATGTGCCACTTTATATTCCAACCAATGGTACCTGAGAGTCTTATTTCACTGTAGTCTCTCTAACATGGTATAAATCTTGCTGATCATTGTTAATGTAACAGAAGTAGAGTGAAGGCTCATCATTTTAATATATATTTGTTAATTAGATATTCATTCAGCAAATACTTTTCAACAAACACATTTTTCAATAAAAACAATTATAAGAGAGATTGTTTCAGGTATCTTTTGGCTATGAACAAA
>JAVSCE010018768.1:0-10999 GCA_032199065.1 Smutsia gigantea
CTAGCTACCAGTGAAGAACAGCATCAGGCAAAAAAATCCTTGGAGGAATTTCTGACTTTTATTCATTTTCAGTTGTGTCTAGAAAATGTTCTAAATGGATACAGAGGTAATTGCTATTCAAATATTTTGTTTGGATGGATGCTCTGTTTACCCGGTGTCCCAGCTTAAGCTGTCCAGTGTAACCTGTGTGCATGTGTGTCTGTTTTTCTGCATGTGTGTTGATTTTCTGAGTTGTGTTAGAATTCATTTTCTTTTGCTCTTACAGGAAATAAAAATGGCAAATACAACAGCTTCCTCCAGTGACTCTACCATCCTAATGTTATTTTGGTCTTGAATCTGTCGAGCTCTTCGAGGTTTCTTTTCCTTTTCAACTATTACATTCAAGGGAGCTGAAAATAGTCCATGAAATGTTTTCCTCCCATGTTTGTAAGTTAGGATTTTAGAACTCAAGCAATGATCCCAAACTGTCTTCTTCCATTGATTTCTGCAACTACCCATTTTAATAACTTCTCCTGGACAGCCAGGTATCCTTCCTAGTGTTGCAAAACAGCATTACCTTTCCTAACTCAAAAACATTTTTACTGACATGAAGATTTATTGGCCTGAACTATTTATAACCTTTTGTCTTATTTGTTCTAAGTATCCTAGCACTCTTATTTCTAAAAAAGTAGATTACTATTAGCCCTTTATCCTTTGTTGACAGAACGATTGAGGCTTCTTTTTCAACTCAATTGCTATTACTTTTTACAATATTTTGTCCTTTATATGAAGGATTTTAAAGAACTTTTTAAGACCAAAATTTGTCCTGAAACTTGAGTATTTGACTTCTGGATTAATTTGCCATCTTGAAATCTCATTGCTAATAAAATTCCCACATCTGCTGTTTTTAATAGATGATATGAAATTTGGTGGGTGAGTTGAAATTTTCTCTAATATGTGAAAACCATCGCCAAGCTGCCTTTCTCTGCACAAATATAACCACTATGTGAAAATCCTATGAAGAACATATACTTTTACAATCAATTTATACCAACCAGATCACCTTCAGTCCAGTTTTATTTGTTTTAATTATAAAATTGTGTTCATTATAACCATTTAAATACAGAAATGTGTAGATATAAAAAGTGAAAAGCTTGTATTTATCTGTACTCCTTTGCTCAGTCCCACTCTACTGAAATCACTACTGATGATAATTTGGTGTATAACTTAGAATGTTGTTTTACATATGCTATAGAAATAATCTGTCATAAGTTATCTTTTCATATAGACACATCCACATACCCACCCAACGAACACTTGCATAGTTTTTTAAATGACTACCTTAGTATTTCATTGTATGGATGTAGCATACTTTTTTAAACCAGTCCTTAATGATGGACATTTGTTTTTACTTTTTGCAATTTTACAAATCATGCTTCAATATAAACCTTTTTCATTTAGGAAGACTGTATGATCCGTGAAGGTATGAGCTTTATTAGGTTTGTTTGTTTATTAGAGGACTAAATACCTTTGCCTCCAGATCATCAGTTCAGGTCTATTTCACTCACTTGCCTTGCATGATTGTCAGTGTGTCAGTTGGGGAAAGGGGAAGTTGAATTAAGATAAAGGAGAAAAAACAGTATCTGGTAGTTGGTTGAAGAGTGGGTAGAGATAAAATAGCAACAGCAGAATGCATCACTGAAAAGAAAATTCAGCAAAGCCATAAATCAGCCATAGAGGGTTAGCAAAAATTTAAATTCCCAAGATATGCAGATTTATTAGAGGAATATATTATACTCACATGGCAACTGGCCTTTTGAGCCAAATGTACTTGGAACCAGAAGTGGAAGGTAATTGCAGTTGACATCTAGATGTTAATGAGAACTAAATGGCATACTTTAAAAGTTGAAAGTGATCCATCTAATGGAAACAAAAACTAAGAACCCTAGACTATTGTTTACATGAGAATATGGGCCATGTTTATTTTGTACACCAATTTAATTTATGTATATTAAGCAGAATGCTACATTTCTTTTTAAGGAAGGGAAGAGAAAGGAAAGAAGGAAGGGAGAGTGAAGGAAGGAGGTAAGGAAGGGAGGGAGGGATAGAGGGGGAAGGGAGAGAGTGAAGGAGGGTGGTAGGAAAGGGAGGGATAGATGGAGAGATGAAGAATGGAGGTAAGGAAGGATGGAAAGAAACTTACAGATACTGTCATTACTAATAGTGCTTCAGTTTAGCATTGGAAAATAAAGGTCCAAATATAAAGTTGTATTTAGAGATTTGATGGAAGCTATGAAGTGTTAGGTACATCTGTAATTTATGAATGTATGATTATGTTACTTAATAAAATATCCCCCAGTGGGCCTGACAAAGATTAAACACTGAATTGCATCCATTTATTTTTGCATATAGTAAATATTTACTGAATAGCCATTGTGTATGTAGCATTCTCTGTTGTGGGAGATACATAGTCTTTGCCTTTAAGGAATTTATAATCTAGGCTTAAACACAAATATCCATAATTTAAATTACTTAAGAGAATGAAAAAAACAGCAGTGGTCCACAGTGGAAAAACATGAGTTTTTGAATAAGGCAAACTCAGGTTCAAATAGTGGCTACCCATGTGACCGTGGCAGGATACATCCACTCTAAATCTCAGTTTCTTCATCTATAAAATGAAGAAATTAATATGATTTACATCACAGGAACATAGTGAGAATGAAGATCATGCAGCTGAATACTTAGCATAGTGCCTGAAACAGTATAAACACATAATAATATGATTGTTATAGTTATTACCTACTAATAACAGTGAACACAGGATGTCTTTAGACAGTATGTGATTAAGTGTCAAATGAGGGGTATAGATCGGGGTCAGCAAAACTTTTTCTGTGAAGGAGTACATAATATAAATATTTTAGATTTTGTAGACCTCATATGATCTCTGCCACTTACTCATTTTTATTTACAACTCCTTACTATTAAATCATGAGCTGATTGAAAACAGACCTGAAGCTGGATTTAGCCAGAGACTGTAGTTTGCCAGCCCCTGCTGTAGATGATAAAATACTGAAGGATCTTAATGAGGGTAATAGCTGGCCTGTTGAGTTTCTGGTAAAAGGTAGGATTTGATCTGGGTCTTAGAGAATGAATGTACCATAAATATAATTTGTAATAGTAATTCTTATCTTCTTAGAGCAACCAATAAAGATGTTTCTCAGTGTGTCTCTGAAAAATGTATGAACTATTGATTATAAATAACTGAAGACAGAATTTAGGAATAAAATTTTAAGCTTTTAAAACTCAGTGAATTTCCTCAACATACAGATTGGTAATGGTATTCTCTTATTGTTCCCCCGTTCTATGAGATTTCCCATAATAATTTTTCTCTGTATACTATTCTTTTTTTCATAAGGATCCAAAGTTGATAATTCAGCATATTTGAAAGAGGGGCAAATTTACGACAGTAACTGCTGACAAGTTACTTTGTATCAGGTGATGTTCCAAAAGACATTTGTTAAGTAATTTAGTGCTTACAATAACCTTATGATGTATGTATTGCTATGATCAAGTCCATTTTAAAGATGAGGAAACTGAGTCTTAAAGAATTTAGGCAAATAATCCTGTTTCACAGATAGTGAAGGGTAGAGGTGAAATTTAAGCACAGGTAGCCTGGCTCCAGAGTCTATACTCTTTGTAAACCTCTTCTGGAGGTCTCTGATTTGCTACTGATCATAGACAGGTAAGATCAAAACTAAGTTTTATAGAATTAAAATGTGAGATGAACATATTTCCTACCATGTGAATTTTTTATCGATATATTTCAGAAGATACCCTGAAGTAAGATAATTTTGGGGGGCCATCTGCAAATTTCTATGATGTTTCACCTACATGTATAACAGGGTGATGAATACTATATGTGTGGGTGGTATCATAACCTTATAAAATAAGCAGTAACATCACCCTCATTTCACAAATGAGAAAACTGATATTTGGAGAGGTGAAGATATTTGTCCAAGGTCACACAGATTGTCAGATGACAGATCCATGATGCGAATCCAAGCCGGTCTGATGCTAGAGCCCAAGCTTTAACCATCTTACATACTGCCCCCAAATAATTTATATTATAGTTGGGAAAGTAAGGGATATACTTATGAAAGTATTATTAACAATACCTACTGGATATGAAAAAAATTGCATAGACATTAAGTTCTATGAAAATCCAGAGGAAGGGGAAGACACTTTGGGCTGGGGTGAGCACAGTGGAGGTAGTGGTGATGTTAATTTTTGTAATGGGCAGTTCACAACCCAGCAGAACTGTGAGGTGGGAATGGGATGGGAATATAAAAAATTCTGGAGAGAAGCTAGATGATTTAAGGCAATGGCACACTGGAAAGAGTTTTCTCCTGCTGTAATTTATTGTTACAGAAACAAAATACATAACAGTACATGTTAAAAAAAAAACAACCAAGGACTGAAGGAAAGTTGGATGTGACATCTGAAATCTATCTCAAAAAGAGCAAATAATGAGTCATATTAATTGCATTTAGCAGGGTTATTAGAGATGATATAACTTTTCTCTACTTTCCTTTCAGGCAACAGCCAAAGATTAGAATTAGAAATTGCTACATTTTTTTAAAAAGAACATTAGCTGTGTGGATTCTGTCAACACTTAACAATATGCTTGTGACTGAACAGTTTTCACATTATGGAAACATGTTACGACTTTATACTAATACATTTTTGGCATAATAAAAACGTCACCGTATCTTAAACATCATTCTTTTAACTACATATACCCCATGCTGTAGCTTGATTTTTTTTTTCTGTGTGTCTGCAAGACTTTTTTTTTTTTTGGTACCATTAATCTACAATTACATGAGCAACATTATGGTTACTAAACTCCCTCCATTATCAAGTTCCAACCACCTACCCCATTACAGTCACTGTCCATCGGCATAGTAAGATGCTATGGAATCACTACTTGTCTTCTCTGTGTTGTACAGCCCTCCCCGTGCCCCCCCTACATTACATCTGCTAATCATAATGCCCCTTTTTCCCCCTTATCCCTCCCTTCCCACCCATCCTCCCCAGTCCCTTTCCCTTTGGTAACTGTTAGTCCATTCTTTAGTTCTGTGAGTCTGTTGCTGTTTTGTTCCTTCAGTTTTTTCTTTGTTTTTATACTCCACAGATGAATGAAATCATTTAATACTTGTCTTACTCTGCCTGCCTTATTTCACTGAGCATAATACCCTCTAGCTCCATCCATGTTGTTGCAAAAGGTAGAATTCGTTTTCTTCTTATGGCTGTATAATATTCCATTGTGTATATGTACCACCACTTCTTTATCCATTCATCTACTGATGGACACTTAGGTTGCTTCCATTTCTTGGCTATTGTAAATAGTGCTGCGATAAACATAGGGGTGCATATGTCTTTCAAACTGGGCTGCTGCATTCTTAGGGTAAATTCCTAGGAGTGGAATTCCTGGGTCAAATGGTATTTCTATTTTTAGTTTTTTGAGGAACCTCCATACTGCTTTCCAAAATCGTTGAATTAATTTACATTCCCACGAACAGTGTAGGAGGGTTTCCCTTCACCACATCCTTGCCAACATTTGTTGTTGTGTGTCTTTTGGATGGTGGCCACCCTTACTGGTGTGAGGTGATATCTCATGGTGGTTTTAATTTGCATTTCTCTGATGATTAGCGATGTGGAGCATCTTTTCATGTGCCTGTTGGCGATCTGAATTTCTTCTTTAGAGAAGTGTCTATTCATGTCCTCCTCTGCCCATTTCTTAATTGGATTATTTGCTTTTTGTTTGTTGAGATGCATGAGCTCTTTATATATTTTGGATGCAACTCTTTATTGGATACGTCATTTATGAATATATTCTCCCATACCGTAGGATGTCTTTTTGTTCTATTGATGGTGTCCTTTACTGTACAGAAGCTTTTCAGCTTGATGTAATCCCACTTGTTCATTTTTGCTTTTGTTTCCCTTGCCCGGGGAGATATGTGCATGAAGAAGTTGTTCATGTTTATGTCGAAGAGATTTTTGCCTATGCTTTTTTCTAAGAGTTTTATGGTTTCATGACTTACATTCAGGTCTTTGATCCATTTCGAATTTACTTTGTGTGTGGGGTTAGACAATGATCCAGTTTCATTCTCTTACATGTAGCTGTCCAGTTTTGCCAACACCAGTTATTGAAGAGGTTGTCATTTCCCCATTGTATGTCCATGGCTCCTTTGTCATATATTAATTGACCATATATGCTTGGGTTAATATTTGGACTCTCTATTTTGTTTCACTGGTCTGTGTGTCTGTTCTTGTGCCAGTACCAAATTGTCTTGATTACTGTGGCTTTGTAGTAGAGCTTGAAGTTGGGGAGCATAATGCCCCCTGCCTTATTCTTCCTTCTCAGGATTGCTTTGGCTATTCAGGGTCTTTTGGGGTTCCATATGAATTTTCCAACTATTTGTTCCAGTTCGTTAAAGAATGCTGTTGGTATTTTGATAGGGATTGCATTGAATCTGTATATTACTTTAGGTCAGATAGCCATTTTGATAATATTAATTCTTCCTACCCAAGAGCATGGGATGAGTTTCCATTTGTTAGTGTCCTCTTTATTTTCTCTTAGGAGTGTCTTGTAGTTTTCAGGGTATAGGTCTTTCACTTCCTTCATTAGGTTTATTCCTAGGTATTTTATTCTTTTTGATGCAATTGTAAATGGAATTGCTTTCCTGATTTCTCTTTCTGCTAGTTCATCGTTAGTGTATAGGAAAGCAACAGATTTCTGTGTATTAATTTTGTATCCTGCAACTTTGCTGAATTCAGATATTAGTTCTAGTAGTTTTGGAGTGGAGACTTTCAGATTTTTTTATGTACAATATCATGTCATCTGCAAATAGTGACAGTTTGACTTCTTCTTTACCTATCTGGATGCCTTGTATTTCTTTGTTTTGTCTGATTGCCATGGCTAGGACCTCCAGTACTATGTTGAATAACAGTAGGGAGAGTGGGCATCCCTGTCTTGTCCCCAATCTTAGGTGAAAAGCTTTCAGCTTCTGGCTGTTAAGTATGATGCTGGCTGTGGGTTTGTCATATATGGCCTTTATTATGTTGAGGTACTTGCCATCTAAACCCATTTTGTTGAGAGTTTTAATCAGGAATAGATGCTGAATTTTGTCAAATGCTTTTTCAGCATCTATGGAGATGATCATGTGGTTTTTGTCCTTCTTTTTGTTGATGTGTTGGATGATGTTGAAGGATTTTCAAATGCTGTACCATCCTTGCATCCCTGAGATGAATCCCACTTGATCATGGTGTATGATCATCTTGATGTATTTTTGAATTCAGTTTGCTAATACTTTGTTGAGTATTTTTGCATCTATGTTCATCAGGGATATGGGTTTGTAATTTTATTTTTTGGTGGGGTGTTTGCCTGCTTTTGGTATTAGAGTGATGCTGGCTTGAAAGAATGAGTTTGGAAGTACTCCCTCCTCTTCTGTTTTTTGGAAAACTTTAAGGAGAATGGGTATTATGTCTTCTCTATATGTCTGATAAAATTCAGCAGTGAACCCCTCTGGCCCGGGGGTTTTGTTCTTCGGTAGTTTTCTGATTACCAAATCAATTTCATTGCTGGTAATTGTTCTGTTTAGATTTTCTGTTTCTTCCTTGGTCAGTCTTGCAATGTTGTGTTTTTCTAGGAAGTTGTCCATATCTTCTAGGTTATCCAGCTTGTTGGCATATAGATTTTCATACTATTCTCTAATAATTCTTTGTGCTTCTGTGGTGTCCATCATGATTTTTCCTTTCTCATTTCTGATTCTGTTTATGTGTGTAGGTTCTATTTTTTCTTAATAAGTCTGGCTAGGGGTTTATCTATTTTGTTTATTTTCTCAAAGAACCAGCTCTTGGTTTCATTGATTTTTTTCTGTTATTTTTTCTTCTCAATTTCATTTATTTCTTCTCTGATCTTTATTATTTCCCTCCTTCCACTGACACTGGGCCTCATTTGTGCTTCTTTTTCCAGTTTCAATAATTGTGACTTTAGAGTATTCATTTGGGATTGTTCTTCCTTCTTTAAATAGGCCTGGATTGCTGTACACTTTTATCTTAGAACTGCCTTTGCTGAGTCCCACAGAATTTGGGGCTTTGTGCTGTTGTTCTCATGTGTCTCCATATATTGCTTAATTTCTGTTTTAATTTGGTCATTGATCCATTCATTATTTAGGAGCATGTTGTTAAGCCTCCATGTGTTTGTGGGCCTTTTTGTTTTCTTTGTACAATTTATTTCTAGTTTTATACCTTTGTGATCTGAGAAGTTGGTTGGTAGAAGTTCAATCCTTTTTATTTTACTGAGGCTCTTTTTGTGACGTAGTATGTGGTCTATTCTGGAAAATATTCCATGTGCACTTGAGGAGAATGTGTATCCTGTTGCTTTTGGGTGTAGAGTTCGGTAGATGTCTGTTAAGTCCACCTGTTCTAGTGTGTTATTCAGTGCATCTGTGTCCTAACTTATTTTCTATCTGGTTGATCTGTCCTTTGGAGTGAGTGGTGTGTTGAAGTCTCCTAAAATGATTGCATTGCTTTCTATTTCCTCCTTTAATTCTGTTAGTGTTTGTTTCACATGTGTCGGTGCTCCTGTGTTGGGTGCATATATATTTATAATGGTTATATCCTCTTGTTGGACTGCCCCCTTTATCATATGTAATGTCCTTCTTTATCTCTTGTTACTTTCTTTATTTCGAAGTTCATTTTGTCTAATGCAAGTACTGCAACACCTGCTTTTTTCTCTCTATTGTTTACATGAAATATCTTTTTCCATCCCTTCACTTTTAGTCTGTGTATATCTTTGAGTTTGAGGTGAGTCTCTTGTAAGCAGCATATAGATGGGTCTAGCTTTTTCATCCATTCTGTTACTCTTCGTCTTTTGATTGGTGCTTTCAGTCCATTTACATTTAGGGTGATTATTTATAGATATGTACTTATTGCCATTGCAGGCTTTGGATTCATGGTTACCAAAGATTCAAGGGTAGCTTCTTTACTATCTAACAATCTAACTTAACTGTCTTATTAAGCTATTATAAGCACAGTTTGATGATTCTTAATTTCTCTCCCTTCTTATTCTTCCTCCTCCATTCTTTATATGTTAGGTGTTTTATTCTGTACTCTTTTGTGTTTCTTTTGAGTGCTTTTGTGGATAGTTGATTTTATTTTTTGCGTTTAATTAGTATTTGGTTGGTCTACTTTCTTTTCTGTGAATTTATTTTCTCTAGTGACGTCTGTTTAGCCTTAGGAGTGCTTACATCTAGAGCAGTCCCTTTAAAATATCCTGTAGACTTGGTTTGTAGGAGGCAAATTCCCTCAACTTTTGCTTCTCTGGAAATTGTTTAATCCCTCCCTCAAATTTAAATGATAATCATGCTGGATACAGTATTCTTGTATCAAGGCCCTTCTGTTTCATTGCATTAAATATATTATGCCATTCTCTTCTGGCCTGTAACGTTTTTGTTGAGAAGTATGATGATAGCCTGATGGGTTTTCCTTTGTAGGTGATCTTTTTTTCTCTCTGGCTGCCTTTAATACTCTGTCCTTGTCTTTGATCTTTGCCATTTTCATTATTATATGTCTTGGTGTTGTCCTCCTTGGGTCCCTTGTGTGGGGTGATCTGCAGGGTTCCATGGCCTGAGAGACTATTTCCTTCACCAGCTTGGGGAAATTTTCAGCAATTATTTCTTCAAAGACACTTTTTATCACTTTATCTATCTCTTCTTCTTCTGGTACCCCTATAATGTGAATATTGTTCCGTTTCGATTTGTCACACAGTTCTCTTAATATTCTTTCATTCCTAGAGATCCTTTTATCTCTCTCTGCCTCAGCTTCTCTGTTTTCCTGTTCTCTGATTTCTATTCCATTGACAGTCTCTTGCACCTCATCCAGTCTGCTCTTAAGACCTATTGATTGTTTCATTTCTCTTATCTCCCTCCTGACTTCCTCCCTTAGCTCTTGCATATTTCTCTGCAGGTCCATCAGCATGGTTATGACTTTTATTTTGAATTATTTTTTAGGAAGATTGGTTATATCTATCTCACCAGGCCCTCTTTCTGGGGTTGTCTGAGGGATTTTTAACTGGACCAGATTCTTCTGCCTTTTCATGGTGATCGAAGTGGTCTCAGGCAGGTGGTGCATTTGTCAGCTTGGAGAACAATGTCCCTTCCTGCTTGTTGGTCACCTTGCCCTTCTCCGCTGTCTGTGCTGTCTACCCACACACTGGGAGCAGTCTCTGGGATAATCTCCTGAGCTGCTGTGGGCGGGGCAGCCCACAGGATAGCCTAGCGCACTGCAGGGGATCACATCCATGCAGGGTGTGTTCTCCTGCAAGAATGGTGCCCGTTTGTGCCTTCTGGACCTTGCCCCAGCTTCTGCTGCCTGTGCCATCTACCTACACACCAGGAGCAGTCTCTGGGATAATCTCCTGAGCTGCCATGGGTGGGGCGGCTCTCCAGATAGCCTAGCACACTGTGGGGGGGTCGCAGCCACGCTGGGCTGGGTGTGCTGTCCTGTGAGAATAGCATCCCTTCATGCCTTCTGGACCTTGCTCTGGCTTCCGCTGCCTGTGCTGTCTACCCGCACACTGGGATCAGTGACTGGGATAATCTTCTGAGCTGCCATGGTCAGGAAAGCCCTCGTTATACCTAGTGTGCTGCAGGGGTTCTCAGCCATGCCAGGTGTTTTCTTCTGAGAGAACAGCACCCCTTCGTGCCTTCTGGACCTTGCTCTGGCTTCGCTGCCTGTGCTGTCTACCTGCACACTGGGAGCAGTCACTGGGATAATCTCCTGAGCTGCCATGGGTGGGGCAGCCTTCAGGAAAGCCTTGTGCACTGCATGTGGGGCGTGGCAGATGCACCAGGTGTGTTCTCCTGCGATAACAGCACTCCTTCGTGCCTTCCAGACCTTGCTCTGGCATTCTCTGTCTGTCCTGGTTAGCTGCATGCTGGGAGGAGACTGTGTGGTT
>JAVSCE010018769.1:0-17521 GCA_032199065.1 Smutsia gigantea
CATACCTATTGGTAATCACTCTAAATGTAAATGGACTGAATTCACCATTCAAAAGACCTAGAGTCACTGAATGGATAAAATAAACAAGACTAATCTATATGCTGCCTACAAGAGACTCACTTTATTTATTTATTTATTTTTAAGTTTTTACTAAGGTATTATTGATATACACTCTTATGAAGGTTTCACATGAAAATCAATGTGGTTACTACATTTACCCATATTATCAAGTCCCCACCCAAACCCCAATACAGTCCCTGCTCTTCAGTGTAGTAAGATGCCACAGATTCACTATTTGCCTTCTCTGTGCTACACTGTTTTCCCGGTGATGCCTCACACCATGTGTACTAAACATAATACCCCTCAATCCCCTTCTCTCTCCCTCCCCAGCCGCCCTCCCACACCTCTCCCCTTTGGTAACCACTAGTTCCTTCTTGGAGTGTCTGAGTCTGCTCCTATTTTGTTCCTTCAGTTTTGCTTTGTTGATATACTCCACAAATGAGGGAAATCATTTGACACTTGTCTTTCTCTGCCTGACTTTCTTCACTGAGCATAATGTCCTCCAGCTCCATCCATGTTGTTGCAAATAGTAGGATTTGTTTCTTTCTTATGGCTGAATGGTATTCCATTGTGTATATGTACCACCTGTTCTTTATACATTCATCTGCTAATGGACACTTATGTTGCTTCCATATCTTGGCTATTGTAAATAGTGCTGCGATAAACATAGGGGTGCATATATCTTTTTCAAACTGGGCTGCTGTATTCTTAGGGTAAATTCCCAGGAGTGGAATTCCTGGGTCAAATGGTATTTCTATTTTGAGTTTTTTGAGGAATCTCCATACTGCTTTCCACAATGGTTGTACTAATTTACATTCCCGCCAGCAGCGTAGGAGGGTTCCCCTTTTTCCACATCCTCGCCAGCATTTGTTGTTGTTTGTCTTTTGGATGGTGGCCATATTAACTGGTGTGAGGTGATATCTCATTATGGTTTTAATTTGCATTTCTCTCATGACTGGTGATGTGGAGCATCTTTTCATGTGCCTGTTGGCCATCTGAATTTCTTCTTTGGAGAAGTGTCTGTTCAGATACTCTGCTTATTTTTTAATTGGCTTATCTGCTTTTTGTTGAGGTTCGTGAGCTCTTTTTATAATGTGGATGTCAGCTCCTCATTGGATATGTCATTTATGAATATATTGTCCCATACTGTAGGATGTCTTTTTGTTCTACTGATGGTATTCTTTGCTGTACAGAAGTTTTTTAGCTTGACATAGTACCATTTGTTCATTTTTTCTTTTTTTTCCCTTCCCTGGGGAGATATGTTCATGAAGAAGTTGCTCATGTTTATTTCCAAGATATTTTTGCCTAGATTTTTTTCTAAGAGTTTTATGGTTTCCTGACTTACATTCAGGTGTTTGATCCATTTTGAGTTTACTTTTGTGTATGGGGTTAAAAAATAATCCAGTTTCATTCTTCTGCATATAGCTGTTCAGTTTTGCCAACACCAGCTGTTGAAGAGGCTGTCATTTCCCGATTGTATATCAATGGCTCCTTTATCATATACTAATTGACCATATATGCTTGGGTTTATATCTGGGCTCTCTATTCTGTTCCACTGGTCTATGGGTCTGTTATTGTGCCAGTACCAAATTGTCTTGATTACTGTAGATTTGTAATAGAGCTTGAAGTCAGGGAGCATAATTCCCCATGCTTTATTCTTTCATCTCAGGGTTGCTTTGGCTATTTGGGGTCTTTTGTGGTTCCATATAAATTTTAGAACTATTTGCTCTAGGTCATTGAAAAATGCTTTAGGTATTTTGATAGAAATTGCATTGAATCTGTAGTTTGCTTTAGGAAGGATGGCCATTTTGACAATATTAATTCCTCCTAGCCAAGAGCATGGAATGAATTTCCATTTGTTAGTGTCTTCTTCATTTTCTCTTTAGAGTGTCCTTTTGTTTTCAGGGTGTATGTCTTTCCCTTCCTCGGTTAGGTTTATTCCTAGGTATTTTATTCTTTTTGATGCTATTGTGAGTGTAATTGTTTTTCTGATTTCTCTTTCTACTATCTTGTCGTTAATGTATAGGAATGCAACAGAATTCTGTGTATTAATTTTGTACCCCGCCACTTTGCTGAATTCAGATATTAGAGCTTATAGTTTTGGAGTGGATTCTTTAGGGTTTTTTATGTACAATGTCATGTCACCTGCAAACAGGGACAGTTTGAGTTCTTCCTTGCAAATCTGGATGGCTTTTATTTATTTGTGCTATCTGATTACTGTGGCTAGGACCTCCAGAAATATGTTGAATAAAAGTGGGGAGAATGGGCATCCTTATCTTGTTCCCGATCTTAAAGGAAAAGCTTTCAGCTTCTTGTTGTTAAGTGTAATGTTGGCTGTCGGTTTGTCATTGGTGGCCTTTATTATATTGAGGTACTTGCCCTCTATCCCCATTTTGTTGAGAGTTTTTATCATGAATGGATGCTGAATTTTGTAAAATGCTTTTTCAGCATCTATAGAGATGATCAAGTGGTTTTTGTCCTTTTTGTTGAAGTGGTGGATGATGTTGATGGATTTTCAAATGTTGTACCATCCTTGCATCCCTGGAATAAATCCTACTTGATCATGATGGATGATCTTTTTGATGTATTTTTGAATTCTATTTGCTACTATTTTGTTGAGTGTTTTTGCATCTATGTTCATCAGGGATATTGGTCTGTAATTTTCTTTTTTTGTGGTGTGTTTGCCTTGTTTTGGTATTAGAGTGATGTTGGCCTCGTAGAATGAGTTTGGTAGTATTCCCTCCTCTTTACTTTCTGGAAAACTTTAATGAGGGTGGGTATTAGGTCTTCACTAAATGTTTGATAAATTCAGCAGTGAAACCATCTGGTCCAGGAGTTTTGTTCTATGGTAGCTTTTTGATTACCAATTCAATTTCTTTGCTGGTAATAGGTGTATTCAGATTTTCTGTTTCTTACTGGAACAGCCTTGGAAGGTTGTATTTTTCTATTAAGTTGTCTATTTCTTCTAGGTTGTCCAGTTTGTTAGCATATAATTTTTAATAGTATTCTCTCATAATTCTTTGTATTTCTGTGGTATCTGTAGTGATTTTTCCTTTTTCATTTCTGATTCTGTTTATGTGAGTAGACTCTTTTTTCTTGTAAGTCTGACTAGCAGTTTATCTATTTTGTTTATTTTCTCAAAGAACCAGCTCCTGCTTTCATTGATTCTTCCTATTGTTTTTTCTTCTCAATATTATTTATTTCTGCTTTAATGTTTTTTATGTCTGTCCTTCTACTGACTTTGGGCCTCATTTGTTCTTCTTTTTCTGTTTTCATTAATTGTGAGTTTAGACTGTTCTTTGGGATTGTTCTTTTTTCCTGAGGTAGGCCTGTATTGCAATGTGTTTCCCTTTATCATGACCTTTGCTGCATCCCACATATTTTGTGGTGTTGAATTATTGTTGTCATTTGTCTCCACATATTGCTTGTTCTCTGTTTTTATTTGGTCTTGGTCCATTGATTATTTAGGAGTATGTTAATAAGCTTCCATGTGTTTGTGGGTTTTTTGTTTTCTTTGTGTAATTTATTTCTAGTTTCATACCTTTGTTATCTGAGAAGCTGTTTGATACAATTTCAATCTTTTTGAATTTACTGAGGTTCTTTTTGTGGCCTAATATATGATCAATTCTTGAAAATATTCCATGTGCACTTGAGAAGAGTGTTCATCCTGTTCCTTTTGGATAGAGTGTTCTGTAGATGTCTGTTAGGTCCATCTGTTCTGATATGTTGTTCAGTGCCTCTGTCTCGTTACTTATTTTCTGTTTGGTTGATCTGTCCCTTTGAAGTGAGTGGTGTATTGAAGTCTCCTAAAATGAATGCATTGCATTCTATTTCCCCCTTAAGTCTGTTTGTGTTTGGATCACATATGAAGGTGATCCTATGTTGGGTGCATAGATATTTATAATGGTTATATCCTCTTGTTGGACTGACAATTTTATCATTATGTACTATCTTTCTTTGTCTCCTGTGACTTTCTTTGTTATGAAGTCAATTTTGTCTGATATAAGGACGGCATCTCCTGCTTTTTTCTATTAGTTGCATGAAATATGTTTTTCTATCCATTTACTTTCAGTCTGTGTATGTCTTTGGGTTTGAAGTGAGTCTCATAGGTAGCATATAGATGCATCTTGTTTTTTTATGCATTCAGTAACTCTGTGTCTTTTGATTCGTGCATTCAGACCATTTACATTTAGAGTGAGCATCGGTACTTATGTACTTATTGCCGTTGCAGGCTTTAGATTTGTGGTAACCAAAGGTTCGAGGGAAATTCCCTTAATATCTAACAGTCTAATTTAACTTACTTTATATAGTATTACAAACACAACGTAAAGGTTTTTCTTTTTTTTGTCCACATTTTTCTTCCTCCTCATTCTTTGTATGTTATGAATCATATTCTGTACCCTGTCTCATGCTTGGGTGACATTATTTAGCCTTAGGGATACTTCCATCTATAGTAGTCCCTCCAGTATGCGCTGCAGAAGTGGATTGTGGGCAGTAAATTCTCTCAGCTTTTGCTTATCTGGAAATTGTTTAATCCCTCCTTCAAATTTAAATGATAATCTTACTGGGTAGAGTCGTCTTGGTTCCAGGCCTTTCTACTTCATTGCATTAAATATATTGTGCCACTTCCTTCTGGCCTGTAAGGTTTCTGTTGAGAAGTCTGATGATAGCCTGATGGGTTTTCCTTTGTGTGTGATCTTTTTTCTCTCTCTTTGCCATTTAATTATTATATGACTTGATGTTGTCTTCCTTTGGTCCCTTGTGTCAGGAGATCTGTGCACCTCCATGATTTGAGAGACTATCTCCTTCCCCAGATTGGGGAAGTTTTCAGCAGTTACCTCCTCAATGACACTTTCTATCCCTTTCTCTCTCTCTTCTTCATCTGGTACCCCTATAATGCGAATATTGTTCTCTTTGGATTGGTCAAACAGTTCTCTCAATATTCTTGCATTCTTAGAGGTCCTTTTTTCTATCTTTGCCTTAGCTTCTTTGTATTCCTCTTCTCTAATTTCTATTCCACTTCCCGTCTCTTCTACTACATCTAATCTGCTTTTAAATCCCTCCATTGTATGTTTCATTTCAGATATGGAATTTCTTAATGATTGAATCTCCAACTTAAATTCATTCCTGACTTCTTGAATATTTTTCTGTACTTCCACAAGTATGTTTCTAATTTTTATTTTGTACTCTCTTTCAGGAAGATTGGTCAGTTCAGTTTCTTTTGGCACCCTCTCTGGGGTTTGTGAGATTTTGATCTGAACAATGTTCTTTTGTTGTTTTATATTTCTGTTTGGTGCCCACTAGTGCTCAGGAACTCCAGTCTCTGGAGCTGCTCAGCCCCTAGAGTGAGGTTTGAGGTTGTAAGGAGCAGAGCTGGTGCCTCGCGGCAGGAAAGATCTGTTTCCTGATTCCCATCTGAGGTGCCTTGCTCCAGCATCAGAGCCAGTGGGCCAAGCACACACGTGTAAACCTGTGTCGTTTGCATCTCTAGCTTTTGTAGGTAGGGCCTCCCTCTGGCTCGCCTGGCGCCTGCACAGTGACTGGGGGTTTGTGAACTGGTACGTCCATGCTATTCGGAAGGCTCGGCACCCTGTGTGTCACATTGGGTGGCCTTGGAGCTGAATACTCAGCCAGGGGTATGGAGCACTTGAATTTCCCCAAAGTTCATAACCAGCTGGGCAGAGTGCCCCCAGACAACTTTGTCCAGTTTTCCCTTCTCCTGCAAAGCACTCTCCATGCAAACCCTCCCCCTACAGCAGCCCTCTCGCTGTTAGTATGTCTGTCAGACAGCCTGTCTTTCTTCTGACACAGAGCTGCTGGACGTGGATCCTCTCCTCCACAAATGCCCAGAGTGTCAGTTTCTCAAGCACTCCACCTGTTAGAGCTCCCCAACATCCAGAGCACCACACGCTATAGGATTCTGCTCACAAAGCAGTTCTCCAGGGCTAGGTGTTCAGCACTCCCAGTCTTCCACCCCCTTCCCTGCTCCATTTCTCTTCCTCCCTCCAGCGAGCCAGGGTGGGGGAAGGGCTTGGGTCCAGCCCGATTAAGGATTTCCTAGTTACCTATTTCTTGAGGTCTGCTCTGCTTGTGAGGTCTGTTTGCAGTCTGGTTCAGCCTTCTTTCTTGTTGCTGTTTTAAGGTTAGTTGTATTAATTAACTATATTTTTGTACTGTTTGTGTTATTGGTAGAAACTATCCATCTCACCACTCACGCTGCCATCTTGAATTTTCCTATAGTCACTCTGCCCGATTTTTAATTGGGTTATTATTTTTTGGGGGTGTTGACTTGTGTAAGTTCTTTTTATATTTTGTATGTTAACCCCTTGTTGGATTTGTCATTTATAAATATATTATCCCATACTGTAGGATGCCTTTTTGTTCTATTGATGGTGTCCTTTGCCATACAAAACTTTTTACTTTGGTGTAGTCCCATGAGTTCATTTATGCTTTTTTCCCCTGATTGAGAAGATACTTTCTGGAAGAATTTGCTCATGCTTATACTCAGGATATTTTTGCCTATGTTGTCTTCTAAGAGTTTTCTGGTTTCATGACTTACATTCAGGTCCTTGATCCATTTTGAGTTTAGTTTTGTCTATGGGTTTAAACAATAATCCAGTTTCATTCCCTTGCATGTAGCTGTCCAATTTTGCCAACACCAGCTGTTGAAGAGGCTGTCATTTCCTCATTGTATGTCCATGGCTCCTTTATCATATATTAATTGACCATATATGGTTGGGTTTATATCAGGGCTGTCTTTTCTGTTCCATTGGTCTATGGGTCTGTTCTTGTGCCAGTACCAAATTGTCTTTATTAATGTGGCTTTGTAGTAGAACTTTAAGTTGTTGAGCATAATCGTCCCAGCTTTATTCTTCCTTCTCAGGATTGCTTTGGCTATTTGAAGTGTTTTTTGGTTCCAAAGGGATTTTAGAACGATTTTTTCTAGTTTGCTGAAGAATGCTCTTGGTATTTTGATAGAAATTTCATTGAATCTGTAGATTGCTTTAGGCAGGATGGCTGTTTTGACAATATTAATTCTTTCTATCCATGAGCATGGAATGTATTTCCATTGATTGGTATCTTCTTAAATTTCTCTCATAAGTGCCTTGTTTCCAGAGTACAGGTCTTTCACTTCCTTGGTTAGGTGTATTCCCAGGTTTTTTTAGTTTTTGATGCAACTTTGAATGGAATTGTTTTCCTCATTTCTCTCTCTGCTAGTTCATTGTTAGTGTATAGGAATCCTACAGATTTCTGTGTATTACTTTTGCATTCTGCAACTTTGCTGAATTCTGATATTAGATCTAGTAGTTTTGGTGGATTCTTTAAGGTTTTTTATGTACAATATCATGTCATCTGCAAACAGGGAGAGTTTAACTTCTTCATTGCTAATCTGGATGCCTTTTATTTCTTTGTGTTGTCTTATTGCCGTGGCAGGGACCTCTAGTATTATGTTGAAAATAAGTGGGGAGAGTGGGCTTCGTTGTCTTCTTCCCGATCTTAAAGGAAAAGCTTTCAGCTTCTTGCTGCTAGGTATAGTGTTGACTGTGGGTTTGTCATACATGGCCTTTATTATGTTGAGGTACTTGCCCTCTATACCCATTTTGTTGAGAGTTGAGAGTTGAATGGATGTTGAATTTTGTCGAATGCTTTTTCAGCATGTATGGAGATGATGATGTGGTTTTTGTCCTTTTTGTTGATGTGGTGGATGATGTTGATGGATTTTCGAATGTTGAACCATCCTTGCATCCCTGGAATAAATCCTACTTGGTCATGATGGATGATCCTTTCAATATATTTTTTAATTTGGTTTGCTAATATTTTGTTGAGTATTTTTGCATCTATGCATCAGGTATATTGGTCTGTAATTTTCTTTTTTTGTGGTGTCTTTGTCTGGTTTTGGTATTAGAGTGATGCTGGCCTCATAGAATGAGTTTGGAAGTGTTCCCTCTTCTACTCCTTGGAAAACTTTAAGGAGGATGGTTATTAGGTCTTCACTAAATGTTTAATAATATTCAGCGGTGAAGCCACCTGTTCCAGGGGATTTTTTCTTATTTAGGTTTTTTATTACCTGTTCAATTTTGTTGCTGGTAATTGGTCTTTTCAGATTTTCTGGGTTTTTTTGTGTGTACGTCCTGGAAGGTTGTGTTTTTCCTGAAAGTTGTCCAGTTCATCTATGTTATCTAGTGTGTTAGCATATAATTTTTCATAGTATTCTCTAATAGTTCTTTGTATTCCTGTGGTGTCCGTAGTGATTTTTCCTTTTCTCATTTTTAATTCTGTTTATGTGAGTAGACTCTGTTTTTTTCTTGATAAGTCTGGCTATGGGTTTATCTATTTTGTTTATTTTCTCAAAGAACCAGCTCTTGTTTTCATTGATTCTTTCTATTGTTTTATTCTTCTCTATCTTATTTATTTCTGCTCTAATCTTTATTATGTCCCTACTTATACTGACTTTTGGTCATATTCATTATTCTTTCTCTAGGTTCCTTAATTGTGAGTTTAGGCTGCTCATATGGGATTGTTCTTTCCTGAGGTTGGCCTGTATTGCCATATACTTTCCTCTTTGCATGTCCTTCTCTGTGTGTAGAGTGCTTCAGATGTCTGTTAGGTCCATCTGTTCTATCATTTTGTTCAGTACCTCTGTCTCTTTACTTATTTTCTTGCTGGTTTATCTGTCCCACAGAGTGAGTGGTATGTTGAAATCTCCTAGGATGTATGCATTGCAATCTCTTTCCCTTTTTAATTCTGTTAGTATTTGTTTCACACATGTAGGTGCTCCTGTGTTGGGCACATAGATATATATAATGGTTATATCTTCTTATTGGATTGACCCTTTTATCATTATGTTATGTCCTTCTTTGTCTGTTTTCACTTTCTTTGTTTTGACGTCTATTTTATCAGATGCAAGTACTGCAACTCCTGTGTTTTTCTTCCCATTAGTTGCATGAAATGTCTTTTTCTATCCCTTCACTTTTAGTCTCTGTATGTCTTTGGGTTTAAAGCAACTCCTTTGTCAGCAGCATGTAGATGGGTCTTGTTTTTTTATCCATTCAGTGACTCTATGTGTTTTGATTGGTGCATTCTGTCCATTTACATTTAGGGTGATTATGGATATGTATGTACTTATTGCCCATGCAGGCTTTAGATTCATAGTTACCAAAGGTTCAAAGTTAAGTTCCTTACTATCTAAGAGTTTAACTTAACTCACTTAATATGCTATTACAAATACAATGTAGAGGTTCTTTTTTTTTTTCTCCTCCTTTTTCTTCCTCCTCCATTCTTTATATATTAAATATCATATTTTGTACTGTATTTCTATACCCTGATTGACTTTGGGGATAGTTAATTTAATTTTGCATTTGCTTGGTAATTGGCTGTTCTACTTTCTTTACTGTGGTTTTATTACCTCTGATGACAGCTATTAAACCATAGGAACATTCCATCTATAGCAGTCCCTCCAAAATACACTGACTGTAAACTTGTTTTGTTGGAGGTAAATTCTCTCAGCTTTTGCTTATCTGGGACTTGTTTAATCCCTACTTCAAATTTAAATGTAATCTTGCCAGATAAAGTAAGCTTGGTTCAAGGCCCTTCTGCTTCATTGCATTAAATACATCATGCCACTCCCTTCTGGCTTGTAAGGTTTCTGTTGAGAAGTCTGTTGATAGCCTGATAGGCTTTCCTTTGTATGTGATCTTATTTCTCTCTCTGGCTGCTTTTAATAGTCTGTCCGTATCCTTGATCTTTGCCATTTTCATTACTATGTCTTGGTGTTGTCTTCCTTGGGTCCCTTGTGTTTGGAGATTTGTGCACATCCATGGCCTGAGAGACTATCTCCTTCCCCAGATTGGGGATGTTTTCAGCAGTTACCTCCTTAATGACATTTTCTATCCCTTTTTCTCTCTCTTCTTCTTCTGGTACCCCTATAATGCGAATATTGTTCTGTTTGGATTTGTCACACAGTTCTCTCAATATTCTCTCATTCTTAGAGATCTTTTTTTCTCTCTGGCCTCAGCTTCTTTGTATTCCTCTTCTCTAGTTTCTATTTCATTTATCGTCCCCTCCACCATATCCAATCTGTTTTTAATACCCTTCTATGTGCTCTACAATGATTGGATCTCAGACCGGAGTTCATTCCTGAGTTCTTAAATATCTTTCTGTACCTCCATGAACATGTAAATGATTTTTATTTTGAACTCCCCTTCAGAGAGAGTCATGAGGTCAATATCATTTGAAACTTTCTTAGTAGTTGTATTTATAATTTTACCCTGAAACAGGTTCCTCTGGCGTTTCATATTTGCACATGGAGCTCTCTAGTGCCCAGAAGCTGTACTCTGTGGAGCTGCTCAGCCCCTGAGGCAATGTCAGGGAGAGCAGGGGAGTGGTATTGGTGCCTCGCGTGAGGAAAGAGTTGTTTCCTGCTTCCTGGCTGCTATGCCTGTCTTCACTGCCTTAACCAGTGGGCTGAGCACACAGGTATAATCCTCGATGCTTTGCCTTTTTAGTTGCTGTAGACAGATCTTTCCTCTGGCTGGCCTAATGCCAGCGTAAGATTTGCTGGTTTGCAAAGCATGTGGGGCTGCCCAGGAGAAAGGCCCGGTAGGCTGCGTATCATGGAGGGGGTTCTTTGAGCTTTGTATGCAGCAAGGGAGCTGGAGCACCTGAAGATCATGAAAGCCCCCAACATGCAGGGCAGAGTCCACCCTGAGAATTTTGTCTACCTTTCCTTTCTTCTGAGCAATAAGGTTTGTGCAATCCTTGCCCCTTTAACAGCGCTCTTCTTAAGGGCTTCCTTGTTAGGAAGTCTGTCAGACTGCCTTCTTTTGTTTTGTCCCAGTACAGCCAGATATGGATTCCCGCTCCATAAGCAGCTGGAATCTCATTCTCTCCAGGAATTCTGCCTGTCTTAGCTTTCCAACCCCCTAATTATGAGAGTATCATGCAAGTACCATGAAATGTAGGTTTGTGCTCCCAGAGCAGATCTCCGGAGTTAGGTATTCACCAGTCACAGGTCTCCACTCCCTCCCTACTCCTTTTCTCTTCCTTCCACCAGTGAGCTCGTGTGGGGGAAAGGCTTGGGTCCCCCCAGACCACAGCTTTTGTACACTACCGTGTTCTATGACGTCTGCTCTTTTCTCCAGGTGTATGCAATTTGACACAGTCCTGTTTCCTATTGCTCTTTCAGGAGTAGTTGTATCAGTTATATTTTCATATTATACGCAGTCTTAGGAGGAAGCCTCTGTCTCACCTCTCACGCCACCATCTTTTTGAGACTCACTTTAAACCCGAGACATACAGAGACTGAAACCAAAAGGATAAAAAAATATATTTCACGCAATTAATAGGGAGACAAAAACAGGAGTTGCAGTACTTGTATAAGACATAATAGACTTCAAAACAAAGAAAGTCACAGGTAACAAAGAAGGACATTACATAATGATAAAAGGTTCAATCCAACAAGAAGATATAACCAGTATAAATATCTGTGCACCCAACACAGGAGCACCTACATATGTGAAACAAATACTAACAGAATTAAAAGGAGAAATAGAATGCAATGCATTCATTCTAGGCAGCTTCAACACTTCAGTCACTCTGAAGGACAGATCAAGCAGACAGAAAATCAGTAAGGAGACAGAGGCACTGAACAACACACTAGAACAGATGGTCCTAACAGACATCTACAGAACTCTACACCCTAAAGCAGCAGAATACACATTATTCTGAACTGCACATGTAACATTTTTAAGAATAGATCATATACTAGGCCTCCAAATGTGGCTCGGTAAATCAAAAAGATTGAAATTGTACCAGCCAGTTTCATGCTCCTAAATAACCACTGGATCAATGACCAAATAAAAACAGAGATCAAGAAATGTATGGAGACAAATAACATCAATAATTCAACACCACAAAATCTGTGGGATGCAGTGAAGGCCGTGTTTAGAGGAACATATATTGCAATATAGGCCTACCACAGGAAAGAAGAACAATCCTATATGAGCAATCTAAACTCACTATTAACACAACTAGAAAAAGGAATAAATGAGGCCCAAAGTCAGTAGAAGTAGGGACATAATAAAGATTAGAGCAAAAATAAATTAAGTCGAGAAGAATAAAACAATAGAAAGAATCAATGAAAGCAGGAGCTGGTTCTTCACGAAAATAAACAAAATAGATATACTCCTAGTCAGATTTATCAAGAAAAAGAGAGAGTTTACTCACATAAACAGAATCAGAAATGAGAAAGGAAAAACCATGATGGACAGCACAGAAATTCAAAAATTATTAGAGAATACTATGAAAAATTATATGGTAACAAACTGGATAACCTAGAAGATATAGACAACTTTCTAGAAAAATACAACCTTCCAAAGCCGATCCTAAAATAAACAAAATCTGAACAGACCAATTACCAGCAACGAAATTGAGCTGGTAATCAAAAGCCTATCTAATAACAAAACGCCTGGACCAGATGCCTTCACTGCTGAATTTTATGATACATTTAGTGAAGACCTAATACCCATCCTCCTTAAAATTTTCCAAAGAGTAGAAGAAAGGGAACAGTTCCAAACTCATTCTATGATGCTAGCATCACTCTAATACCAAAACCAGGCAAGACACCACAAAGAAAGAAAATTACAGAGCAATATCCCTAATGAACATATATGCAAAAATGCAAACGAAATTCAAAAATACATCAAAAATATCATCCATCATGATCAAGTAGAATTTATTCCAGGATTGCAAGTATGATACAACATTCGAAAATACATCAACATCATCCACCACATAAATAAAAAGAATGACAAAAACCACATCATAATCTCCATAGATGCTGAAAAAACATGCGACAAAATCCAACATCCATTCACGATAAAAACTCTCAACAAAATGGGGATAGATGGTAAGTACCTCAATATAATAAAGGCCATATATGACAAACCCACAGCCAACATTATACTTAACAGGGAGAAGCTGAAAGCTTTTCCTTTAAGATCTGGAAAAGACAAGGATGCCCACTCTTCCCACTTCTGTTCAACATAGTACTGGATGTCCTAGCACTGGCAATCAGAAAACACAAAGAAATAAAAGGCTTCCAGGTTGGCAAGGAAGAAGTTAAATTCTCCCTGTTTGCAGATGATGTGATAGTGTACATAAAAAATCCCTAAAGACTCTACCCAAAACTACTAAATCTAATATCAGTATTCAGCAAAGTTGCAGGACACAAAATTAATACGCAGAAATCCATGGCATTCCTATACACTAACAATGAACTAGCAGAGAGAGAAATCAGGAAAACAATTCCATTCACAGTTGCATCAAAGAGAATGAAATACCTAGGAATAAACCTAACCAAGGAAGTGAAAGACCTGTTCTCTGAAAACTACAGGACACTGATGAGAGAAATTAAAAGATACTAATAAATGCAAATACATCCCGTACTCATGGATAGGAAGAATTAATATTGTCAAAATGGTCATGCTGCCTAAAGCAATCTACAGATTCAATGCAATTCCTATCAAAATACCAACAGCATTGTTCAGTGAACTAGAGAAAATCATTCTAAAATTCATATGGAACCAAAAAAGTCCCTGAATAGTCAAAGCAATCCTGAGAAGGAAGAATAAAGCTGGGGGGATTATGCTCCCCAACTTAAAGCTCTACTACATAGCTATAGTACTCAAGGCAATTTGGTACTGGCACAAGAACAGACCCATAGACCAATGGTACAGATCAGAGAGCCCTGATATAAACTCAACCATATATGGTCAGTTAGTATATGATAAAGGAGCCATGGACATACAATAGGGAAATGACAGCTTCTTCAACAGCTGGTGTTGGCAAAACTGGACAGCTACATGCAGGGGAATGAAACTGGATTGTTTTTTAACCCCATACACAAAAGTAAACTCAAAATGGATCAAGGACCTGAATGTAAGTCATGAAACCAGGAAACTTTTAGAAGACAACATAGGCAAAAATCTCCTGAATATAAGCATGAGCAACTTCTTCCTTTATGCATCTCCTCGAATAAGGGAAACAAAAGCAAAAATGAACTCATGGGACTACATCAAACTGAAAAGTTTCTCTACGGCAAAGGTCACCATCAACAGAACAAAAAGGCATCCAACAGTATGGAGAATATATTTGTAAATGACATATCCGACAAGGGGTCAACATCTAAAATATATAAAGAAGTTACATGCCTCAACACTCAAAAAGCAAATAACCCGATTAAAAAATGGGCAGAGAATATGAAGAGACAGTTCTCCAAGGAAGAAATTCAGATGGCCAACAAACACATGAAAAGATGCTCCACATCATTAATCATCAGGGAAATGAAATTCAAACCACAATGAGATATCATGTCACACCAGTAAGCATGGCCAGCATCAAAAAGACTAAGAACAGCAAATGCTGAATGAGGATGTGGAGAAAGGGGAACCCTCCTACACTACTGGTGTGAATGTAAACTAGTTTAACCTTTGTGCAAAGCAATATGGAGTTCCTCAAAAACTAAAAATAGAAATACCATTTGACCTGGGAATCCCACTCCTTGGAATTAAAAAAGACATATGCATCTCTATGTTTATTGCAGCACTTTTTACAATAGCCAAGATATGGAAGCAACCTAAGTGTCCATCAGTAGATGAATGGATAAAGAAGAGGTGGTATATATACACAATTTAAAGCTATTCAGCCATAAGAAAGAAACAAATCCTACCCTTTGCAAGAACTTGGATGTAGCTGGAGGATATTATGCTCTGTGAAATAAGCGCGGTGGAGAAAGACAAGTGCCAAATGATTTGCCTCATTTGTGGAGTATAACAACAAAGCAAAACTGAAGGAACAAAATAGCAGCAGACTCAGAGACTCCAAGAAGGAAGTAGTGGTTACCAAAGGGGAGGGGTGTTTGAGGGTGGGTGGGGGGGTGGGAGAAGGGAATTGAGAGGTATTTTGTTTAGTACACAGCTTGTGGGGGATCACGGGGAAACAGTGTAGCACAGAGAAAGCAAATAGTGAATCTGTGACATCTTACTATACCCGAGGACAGTGACTGCATTGGGGTATGAGTGGAGACTTGATAATACGGGTAAATGTAGTAACCACATTGTTTTTTCATGGGAAACCTTCATAAGAGTTTATATCAATAATACCTTAATAAAAAAAAATGGAATACCTCATCACAACAGATTTTCTTCAGGAAAAATAATATGAAAATGGGGATACCACCAAAATTAGTTTCAGGTTGTCTCATTTGTTACTGAAGCAGGGAAAGCCAGCTATAGTGATTTTATTGAGTAGTGTTTCGTTGCATTAACTGAAGAAATATGTCTAGAGAACATAGTCTTAGACCAAGAACTTTGCTTGAAGAATTGAAACTTTGGGAGCTACCTCATTAAGTAATTAAAAAAATCACACAAATGATTTCAAGTGGTTTCCCCTGGCTCTTGGTGAGTCAGCAGGTGTGATCATAACTGATCAGTTGTTGTTTACTTGAGGGAAAGTTTGAAGTGACTGAAGAATTACTGTTTCTGAATAGCCTGTGTGGGTCATCTATAAACAAAAATATTTTCAAATTTGTGAAGACACTAATCCAGTACAAACTGAAATAGACTCTGTTAAGATGTATTACAACTGATGGTAGAAATATATGTGGACCAGAAAGAGGCTTAGTTGAAGAAATTTACAGACTTGTAAAAATGTTTGATGTTAAATCCTATGGTTTTTCATAGTATTCATCAGCAGGTACTTTGTGAAAAATGTTTGAATCTAAACTTATGTTCTTGAACCAGAAAGATCAACAGTGACCTTTATTTGCTCTTGAGGACTTGACTGACCATCAGCAATTGCATGAATTTTAGTCAGAAATTGAAACTGAGTATTCTAATTTGCCTATCATGTCGGACTTGATAATTTAGCTATGGTAAAGTTTTATTTTGATTTTTTTATTAGGGCAAAGCCTAGATATAAATTTTTCTAAATAATCAGAATTTCCCTCAACCACTATTATTGCACATTGAGTTCCAGAAGCTTTGAAAATTAGCTTGTGCTGCAGATCTGATAGTTTTCCAATGAATTTCGGTGTAAAATTACAAGATAATACAGTGCTTATATGCAGAATTTACAGTGCAGTGAAGTCATTTAGATGACAGCTAATGTTATTTGAATCCCAGGTAATGTCAGGTTGTTTTAACACTTCTTGTGCTGTCACACAGTTAAACAAGAAGCAAAATTACAATTCCCACCAAATTTGTAGCTAATGTATTTTAGGAGCTTCCAGCAGTGAGTTTTGGATGTTTGTGCATATATTTTGACATTTCAAAATCCGATTAACTGTCTAATTGAGTAGTTTTCACCTAACTTTTAATTAGAAGTGATGAATCTGCCATGTAATGATATGCTAAAAAGTGTGTAATGTAATTTTATAAATGCCTGCTAAGAAAATAAATAAACCCAATTAAAATCATGTGCTCATGTATTGATATTGGTATTTAGCTGTACCTATCTGTGTGAAAAAATATTTTTATAGGTGAAATACATAAAATATCATTATGTATCTGTATTAACAAGTGAACATTTATAGTTGGTTTGATGATAAGCGCCAATTTTAAACCCCAATGAAGGGAAAAATTATCACTCTCAAAGTCTTCTGTCCTCATTAGTAGGCTAGTGTTAAAATAAATTATACTCTATTATTTTTTGAATTTCTTAATAAAATTTTTTTCTCTTTCATTGTATTGTTACCTATATAATATCCTTAGCTTTGCTTCTTTGTGGCAAGGCTTAAAATATTCACTCTCCAGCCCCTCACAGAAAATATTTGTTGACTCATGTTGTGGAGAATGACACCTGTGTAACCCATTAGACCATCTGAACCAACCTTACCAATCATGGAATGACAAATATTGACGCACTCTCATATCTTAAGCAGGACATTGATTTTATCCAGTCTTTTTTGCTTGTTCTCATTTACATTCTGTTTTCAAGTTAGGTGTTTGGTTGTATATGTACTGCTGTTATGCCAGGCTATTGTAGGAAAATACTTTTTGGAGTGAGTGAATTGGAAAGACCTAGAAATGTGTAAAATATTAGAAAGCCGAAGACATTTTAGAACGTATTTTTCAATTAAGAGAAAAGAAGAACCTGCATAGAAGAAGGCTGGTGGATTTGTTGGATGGGAGGTGGATTAGGTTGTGTATTAGGAGATATTTAACAGAAACTCATAATGTCTACTTAGGTGATAAGCTCTCTTCTTTTGAATCTTGAGAAAAGCTAATAAAGATTTATGCCATGGTGTGTAAAGTCATCCATAATTACTATGCTGCTACAATTTTAAGAAAGAGATTACAAGAAATGGTTTATTTCTTCAATTTATGTTACAGTAATAAATGTAAAAAGAGATGTAATAACAGAGAAAAGAGAAAAAGAAAACTTTCTTCAAGCAACTGTAACC
>JAVSCE010018770.1:0-13253 GCA_032199065.1 Smutsia gigantea
ACCTTTGCACACTGAAGCACCCAGATGAGGGAATATTTCACCATAGGTTAACTGATTCTTCACTTGGTACATCTCCAAATGTTACCTTCGCAAGTAGTTCTTGCTTAGCAAAATCCCATAGCTTTTAAGAAGGTCATAAACCCTACTCTCAACAATGCCCATATGAAGATAGAAGATGCCCTTCCAGATTAGGAACTGAGAGAAACCATTTAACCTCTATCACAGCTGAAACAGCACAGGGCAGGACAGGGGCCTACAGGTCAAATTTAGGTAAGAGCTAACTGCTGCCTTTCCCATTACATTTCAGAAGTAACAGATCATTGGGAATAATAGGAAAACTTATCCAAACTACTCTAACCCCAAAATACTAAATTTGGAACATATAATAATTAAAATATATGAAATATAGGACATGGTTGAATCAATGATTTTCTCAATTGAAAAGAACCTTAGACATCACATAGCCCAATGGCTTCTATTTTCTTATTTGTGTAATAAGGGAAAGAGAAGGACCATTTCTTATTTATCTTTGTCACTTGAACACCTGGCATAATGCCTTCTACAGTTGGTGTTCAATACATGTCTGTGAAGCTGTTCTATGCAGAGAATTCTAAGTAAAATGCCCAAGAATACACAGCTAGTAACGGAGAAGACTGGATTACGACCTTCATTTCATGCCTGTGACCTTGATTTCTAGCCACTTTACAATAGGACAAAGCCTACTCTAAAGGCCATGTTTTGAACCCCTACAACATCACGTTGTATAGCAAGAGCCTGCTCAACCCGAGATGGCTACTGAGGTGGATATTACTACTGCCCTCTGAAAACTGCAGTGATAAGAAAATTCTGGGCATTTACTTCTAGCCACTCCTCTTGACCTTTGTTTATTTTCAAAACAGAAAGGCCTCATGACTTGCCAATCCACAGCTGTGAGGCTTAATTTCTTTTCTTCAGGAATAAGCCGTTTTAAAAATGTATAA
This sequence comes from Smutsia gigantea, assembly GCA_032199065.1. Classification (NCBI taxonomy): domain Eukaryota; kingdom Metazoa; phylum Chordata; class Mammalia; order Pholidota; family Manidae; genus Smutsia; species Smutsia gigantea. The sequence goes on from JAVSCE010018770.1 coordinate 981, forward strand.
GCATAAGCAAATTTGTCCAGAGAGGACAATGTCCTCATATTCCTGTTCTCTAGGAGTCCAGGCTGAGATAATACAGCTCTTCATTTTAGCCATAATTAATTACTTTGAGAGTATTACCTATTTCACCTGAGGAACTACAAAGAAAAAGGAGAAAGCAGGCCAAGTTATGACAAGGCATCGTTCCCAGCATATTGCAAGCAGCAAGTGACACTTAAGGGAATAGCCACACAGTCTCAGTCAAACACTGCCTTCTCTCAGGTTAATATTGTTGGAATTATTAACTTCTGAATTGCTTATAGGAGGAGCTGCTTTGCACATGACAGGACCCCTGTGGTTAACCGGAAAGAGAAGCCAATAAATTACCACGCAGCACACATGATTAAGGACTAGACCAAGGAAAGAAAAGAGTTTGAGGTGTTTTGAATGTGTGGTCAGCACAGAGATAAATTAAGCAATATAAAAAGATAAATAAAACCTGTGTGTACCAGTCTTTGCCTGCCCCAAGCCCTGTCAGCTTCTGTCCTGAGAATTTTCCGCCAACAAGATAAGCAGTGCCCAGTCCTTGAGCCAATTCTGACAAAAGCAGGCAGAAAGCCATTAATAATAGTGACATCCTTAGGTGCCAGGCATTGTGCAAAACTCTTATAAAGATGACCTACAGTAACCCTATAAGGTAAGCACTATTATCCATTTTATACAGGAGTAAACCAAAACACAAAGATGTTAAATAACTGACCAAATGTGTTTATTAAGGTAATTCCAGGTGTTATAATATTAATAAGTTCCCCCAAAGCTCAGGACCTAAAAGAAGTTTACTTCCTGCACACAAGATTTTGCACAGCTTGTTAGTGGCACAGTACCTTACTCAAAGTCATTTGCCTCATAATTGAATTAATTTTCCAATTTACCATTATTTCAAAACAGATACTTTAACCCCTGAATATTAGGGCAAAGGCTAGTTATATCACCGAAATAAAAAATGAATACATTACTTCTATGGTTGTGATAATCATGAGAAAAATGTTTTTAAATTGGTGTTATAACTTTGTAGATTTAAAAATTAGTTTGGGGATCAAATATAAAACATACCCTAATAATAATAGATTAGATATGACAGGTATATATAAGTACTTAACATATACTTTTCACTTAACTTTTATGATTTCCCTCTTAAATTATTACTGCTATTAATGCCATTTAAAAATTTTGTGAATGCATTTATCTCTTTACTTAATGAATTTTTAATGTTTTTATTATACAACAAAACAGATTTTGAAAACACACTAAACAAATATGAGGCATAACGAGTTACTATAAGGCAAACACATGAGTACCCAACTCAGGCCAAGAAAACTATTAGACACTGATGAAAAAATTGAAGAAGACACAAATAAATGGAAAGATATTCCATGCTCATGGATTGGAAGAATTAATAGTGTCAAAATGACCATCCTGCCCAAAGCAATCTACAGATTCAATGCAATCCTTATCAAAATACCAGTGGCATTTTTCAATGAACTACAGCAAATAATCCTAAAATTCATATGAAACCACAAAAGACCCTGAATAGCCAAATCAATCTTGAGAGACAAGAACAAAGCTTGGGGGTATTATGCTCCCTGACTTCAAGCTATACCACAAAGGTACATGGTAATCAAAACAGTATGGTACTGGCACAAGAACAGACCCATAGATCAATGAAACAGAATAGAGAGCCCAGAAATAAAGCTATTCATGTATGGTCAATTAATATATGATAAAAGACCCATGAATGTACAGTGAGGAAAGACAATCTCTTCAACATATGGTGTTGGCAAAACTGTACAGCTACTTGGAAAAGAATGAAACTGGATCACTGTTACAACATGCACAAAAATAAACTTGAAATGGATTAAAGACCTCAATGTAAGACATGAGTCCATAAAACTCCTAGAAGGAAACATAGCCAATAATATCCTGAACATCAGCATTAATAATTTTTTCTGGATATGTCTCCCCAGGCAATGGAAACAAAGGCAAAAATAAAGAAGTGGGACTATACCAAACTAAACAGCTTCTGCACAACAAACGAAACTATCAACAAAATGAAGACAACCTACAGTATGGGATGATATATTTTCAAGTGATATATCCAATAAGGGGCTAGTATACCCAAAATATATGAAAAATTCATATGACTGTATATCAAAAAACCCAAATAATCCAATTAAAAAGTGGCAGAGTACCTGAATAGATATTTTTCCAAAGAAGACATACAGATGCCAACAGACATATGAAAAGATGCTCTACATCACTAATCATCAGGAAAATGCAAATCAAAACCACAATGAGATATCAACTCACACCAGTCACAATGGCCACCATCCAAAAGGCAAGAAATAACAAGTGTTGGCAAGGATGTGGAGAAAAGGGAACCCTCCTACACTGTTGGTAGGAATGTAAATTTGTGCAGCCACTATGGGAAGCAGTACAGAGATTTCTCACAAAACTAAAAATGGAAATACTGTTATGACACAGCAATTCCACTTCTGTAATTTACCTGAAGAAAACAAAATCTCTGATTTGAAAAGATATATGCACTCCTATGTTTATTGCTGCATTATTTACAGTAGCCAGGATATGGAAACAACCGATGTGTCCATCAACAGATGAGTGAATAAACAAAATGGCACATATACACAATGGGATATTACTCAGCCATAAGAAAGAAAGATACCTTGCCATTTGCAGAAGCATGGATGTACCTAGAGGGTATTATGCTAAGTGAAATATGGCAGACAGAGAAAGACAAATACCATATGATTTCACTTATATTTGTAATCTAAAAAAGAAAACAAATGAACAAAACAAATAGACTTACAGACACAGAAAAGAGATTGGTGGTTGCCATGGAGGAATGAATTGGGGTGGGTGGGCAAAATAGATGAAGGGGATAAAGAGGCACAAAATCCAATTATAATATAGATTAGTCATGGGGATATAAATACAGCATAGGGAATATAGTCAATAATATTGTAATATCTTTGTATGTTGACAGATAGTAACTACACTTATTGGAGTGAGCATTTAATAACATAGGTAACTGTCACATAATTATGTGGTACATGTGAAACCAATATAATATTGCATATCAACTATACTTCAATAAAAAATACAATGAGTAATTATTAAAAGAAATTTTAAAAATTAAGGAGTAAGTGAGATGCTAGACAAAAATATAAGCTTACAAAAGTTAAAAAAATAAGAAAAACAAAATTGTACCAGCCACCTCAGAAGCAGTGCTGGTTCCATGTTGAGTCAAAAATCTCTCCCTCTTCCCTCTAAAATAACTTCTATCAAAGTCTTAAAGTAACATTGCCTTGTATTTATTTTGTCCATTTTTACAAAACTTGTTATATTTAAAAAATTTCTTCTAATCTACAGATTCCCCTTCCAACCCTTTGCTTTTATTAAAATGTACCTGATGAAGAACCCAAACAATATGTTGCATACTCATGGTGTAAATAAGCATGTTCTTTTCCTCTGTCCTTAGTATATCCTGTGAATTAGCAGCTGGACCTGAAGCCTGCATCAGACTCAAGTTTGTTCTGTTTAGTAAAACTATAGGCAAGGTTGTGTTCTTTATTCATGAGGCACATAAATGTTTCTATCTCTTTTGTGATGTTAGTAATCATTACAGTTCAATGCTTAAGTCAAGTAATTAATTGGGCATTGAAAATGGTAAAAATCTGATTTTATTATTACATGTAGATAGTTCACTTAGGGTTGCATCCTCTCATCTGCCAGTTGATTAGTAAGGGGTAAAGTTCACATACAAGGGACAAGGTAAATGCTTCATCTTTCATTTTATTTTTCTGTTTCAGTATGAAAAGTGAACTTACGTAGGTGAACAATTTATTTCGAGTTTAATATTATGAACTCAGGGATTTAACATAATAGATTTCCACCCACTGTAATCTTTTTATTTTGAAATTTTCGATATATATATGTGTGTGTGTGTGTATATATATATATATATATATATAGCATAAGATTTGTAATTTTAAGTGTGTATAGTACTGTTCAGTGGTATTATGTTAATAATGTGAAACAATCATCACTATCTATTTTCTAGTTTTATGTGTGTTTTCATCATGATAGAGTGTTGGGTTGGGTCAAATGTCTTTTTCATCAATTGAGAAAATCATACAGTTTTTTTCCCCTTTGTTCTATAATCTAATGCATTACCTTGATATTCTTATGTTGAACCACCCTTGTATTCCTGTGAGAAATACCACTTGGTAATGGTGTATAATCCTTTAAATAAACTGTTGGAGTCAGTTTGTTAGTATTTTTTTTTTTAGGAATTTTGCATCTGTATTCATAAGGAATATTGGTCTGCAACTTCTTTTCTTATGTCTTTTTCTGGCTTGGTAGAAATTACCTATGAAACCATCAGTTGTAGTTCTTTTCTTTGTTGGGAGATTTCTGATTACTGATTTCATCTCCTTGTTAAAGAACTGAGTTGTTCTATTTCTTTGTAACTCACTGAAGGTAATTTTTCTGTATTTAGGAATTTTTCCTGGTGTACAATCGTTCATAGCATTCTCTTAACAATCTTATTTATTTTGTACGGTTGGAAATAATATCCCTTATACTTTCATTTCTGATTTTAGTTGTGTGTCATTCTTTTCCTTGTCAGTCTAGCTAAAGGTTTGTTAATTTTGTTATCTTTTAAAGAACCAATTTTTTTAAGTCTATTTTTCTCTTCTGTATTTTATTTCTGCTCCAATATTACTCCCTTCCTTCTGCTAACTTTAGTTTTAAATTGCTCTACTTTTTCTAATTCCTTTAGGTACAAAGTTAATCTGTTTGATATCCTTCTTTTTTAGTGAATATTTAGCAGGTATAAATTTCCCTCTGGGCACTGCCTTTGCTGCATTCCATAACTTGTGATAATGTTTTCATGTTGATTTATCTCTTAGTGTTATCTGATATCCTTTGTGATTTTTTCTCTGACCCACCAATTGTTTAAGAATTTGTTGTTTATTTTCCACATATTTGTGAATTTGCCAGTTTTCCTTTTTTACTGAACTAGCTCCATCCCACTGTGGTCTGGAAAGATACTTCATATAATTTTCATATGATTTCAGTCTTTAAAATTTCATGGAACATGTTTTGTAGCTTAACATAGGGTCACTCCTGTAGAATGTTACATGTTCACTTGAGAATAATGTGAATTCTGCTTTGTTGTGTGGGATGGTTTATACAGTTGACCCTTTAACAACACAAGTGTGAGCTGTGCTGGTCCACTTATATGTGGATTTTTTTCAGTAAATATATTGTAATAGTTTTTGGAGATTGACAACAATTTGAAAAACATTTTCTCTTCTCTAGCTTACTTTATTATGATTATAGCAATATATAATACATGTAACATACAAAATATATGTTAACCAACTGTTTATATTATTGGTGAGGCTTCCAGTCAACAGTAGGCTATTTAGTAGTTAAGTTTTAGGGGAATCAAAAGTTATATGCCACTTTCCAACTGCACAAGAATTGGCATCCCTAACCCCTGCATTGTTCAAAGGTCAGCTGTATATGATTATTATGTGTCATTGGTTTATATTGTTTTTTAAGACCTCTATTTCCTTATTGATGTCTGTCCATTCATTCTATCCATTATTGCATGTTGTATTTTGAAGTCTCCAACTATTATTATAGAACTATCTATTTTTCCCTTCAGTTCTATCAATGTTTGCTTCATATATTTTGGGGCTCTTGTTTTATAGCACAATGTTTTATAAACATATAAACATATGTTTTTATAATTGTTATGTCTTCTTGATGAAGATTGCTGTATATAAATATATAATATCCTTATTCATCTCTTATAACAGTTTTGAACTTGAAGTCTATTTGTGTGATATTAGTATAGGTACCGTAGCTCTCTTTTGGTTACTGTTTGCAGGGAAAATATTTTTTCATTATTTCACTTTCAAGATATTTGTGTATTTGGACCTCTTGTAGGCAGCATGTAGTTGGATCATGTTTCTTTTTTCTCTTTCTGCTAATCTTTGTATTTTGATAGGAGTTTAAGCCATTTACATTTAGAGTAATTACTGATAAAAATGGACAGTGCTGTGGTTTTACTTTTTTTTTTCAGTATGTCTCATTATGTTTTTTTTTTGTCCCTCATTTCCTACTTTACTTCCATTCTTTGTGTTTAGTTGATTTGTTTGTTTTTTACCCTTTTGATTCTCTACCCATTTCCTTACCCAAACCTGAGGGACCTGGGGTTGACAAACTTTTTCTGTTTGTGGATAGTTTATTTTTTCAACTTTGTGGGCTATGTGTTCTCTGGTACTACTCAATTCTGCTGTTTTAATGGCAAAGCAGTCACAGACAATACCTCAATGAATAAGTGTGCCTGTGTTCCAGTAAAACTTTATTTTTAAAAATAGACAACAATCTGGATTTAGCCCACAGGCCATAGTTTTATTGCTCCTGTGTCTAGAGAGCTACTGGCTAGATGCAGGATGCCTCGCCTCATCACCTTGTATTGATTTGGGCATTCCTCAGATTAAGTTATTCTGTGAGGAAGGATTCCTTAGTAGAAAGGTCTGATGGAACATAGGACACTTTGAACACAACCATCAGCCCTTTTTTCCCCTCCGGCACCAGTATTATAAATGAGTAGTATGTGAGTAGGATGAGTGGTTAACCTATTTGTACCACTTCAAACCCTGACCTTTCTATAGCTAGTGTAATTACAAGTAACACAGTACTCCATTAATATAGCAAGGGATTTGATCTTTCCTATCTCAATTTTTGTAAATTGGATTTCTAGAGAACCAAACGGTACTTGAAATTCCACAGGCATATAACAAGTTTGAAAACAAATATATGCAATTTATTACTGCATTTCTTTCCTGAAGAATCCAATAGGAAAGGAAAGGATATGGAATAGTTTGGTTCGGAGGGAGCTCTCTGAGAATAAAAGTGCATGCTAGGGAAGATTACAGCAGATGAATCAGTTTACAAGAAGCAGCTGAGTTTATTTGGGCCCATGCGGCATAAGTTGATGTAATTGAGTCCACAGTATTACCCTGGACTCTAAGCCAGACATTGCCCCTCCAAAACAGGCACAGGATGCTGCTGGAGATAGCCCTTTGCCAAGTGGCATTGTCCATGATTTGCTAGATACTGCATTATCTTCTCATGGAGCATTAGGAGCAAAACCAAGACAACAAATTTAAAATATGAATGCAACTTCTAATTTGGTATTTTTATCCTAGTTGAATGAGAAACTCTCGACATCTTAGGACTTTGAGTTCCAAAGGTCAGGTTAGGATGTCTGTGGTACACATTTAGTCAAATATATCATAGTGATTTAGAAAGTAGACTCTGAAATCACAGAGCCTAGGTTCAAATTCTGTTCCCCCCACCTCATTTACTATGTGACTTTGGATATGTTACTTAAATTCTCTGGACCTCAGTTTTGAAAACTTTAAGATAATGTGTGGGACATGCTTAGCTCACTACCTAACATATAGCACTCCACACATATTAACTATTACCATTTTCCTCATTACTTTCCTGAGCCATTGCCAAAAAGAATGTGAGAGTGTGTTCAGTGGTGAAAAGGAAGCAGTTTTTGGAATCAGCAGAATCTGAGTTTAAATACTGATTCAAAAACGTACTACTGTGTGAGTATGATTAGGTTACATACATTAGCTTAGTCAGTCTCACTGAACTTCCATTCCTTTGTCTGTAAAGTGGGGGTAATTTAATGAATATAATATTACATTATTAATAATATAATCATAATATAGTTAATAATATTGTGAAGATTCGGTCTTACTAAATGTTCATTTCCTCCCCAATACTCTCTGGACCTCAAAATAGATCCAACAGTAGAATATACTTTTTCTCTATTTTCTCAGCTCTCCATACCATCCTGCATATATTGTAATACCTCCTTATCCCTGGGGATCCCTACTATGCTGTCCTACCTTAATTCTCCCATCTACAGTATCTTGGGTTGCAGAACTCTGGGGATCTGGCACCTAAGGGAACAGAATCCAAGGACAGTGATGCATTTGCATGTTGGAACGAGAGGCTAGACTAGGGACTTAGAGGGCAATCATTGTGAATGAACAGAGCTATAGAATATATCCACTGTGACATAGGACCAAAGCATTATCTTCCTTGGGGATTCTAATGGGGAATACATAGTCCTACATGCCTCATGCCCGGCACAGGAGACACTCTCTTTTTACAGAACTTTACAACTTTTGGCAGGATGTTCTCCAAGATTTTCCCAATACCCCATCATACTTCTGCCCATATTGGTTTAGATCACCTTCTAAGAAATTATTTTCTTCAGCAACCCCTGACTGGGTACTTCTAGGCTCAGTATTTCTGAATATGTAGTCTGTTAAGAATCACTGTTTCTGTAGAAGACCCTGAGACTCTACATCTAAGATCCTAAAGAGCTCTCTGAATCATCCAAGAAAGATAAACTGAACTGAAATGAACTAAAAGAGAATTTAATCACATGAATTTTGAGTTCTTAATCTGTATTAAGTGAATTGAATCGTGCTCAAATTTTATAAATGTTGTTAAACCCTTGTGTGTTCACACGGTAAATGTACAGAATATTCAATTAACTAAAATAGTCCATTACTGCTGGACTGCTGGAGGATCAAGAATAGGCTGAATTAGACTGTTCTACTATAGCAAAGTGTTACTAAATAATACTGGGCTTAATAGCAACCTGCTGTTACAATATATACTATACAGAAGAATGTCTTTCCCGGAACAGAAGGTGGACCACTTTTACATGTGCTATTAAAAGGATATTTTTACTCAGTGGCTTTTAATATCTCTATGGGGAAAATTAGGATTTTAAATAATGTTCTACTGAAGCTTCTCTTATAAGAGAAACTTGCTACATGAGTATATATACAGGCACCTCTTGTATATTGGGCCATAAGTAAAGTCTTTGCCCTCCCCCACAGCATTATCCAGTCCTATCCTACTTCTCTAACTTAATTCTCCATAACTACACAAGAAAGTATCTAGTGGCATTACGGTTCACTGACACCAACATGTGTTCATTCCTGTTTTTACTCATATTGTTCTTTCTGCCTGCAATGCCTTTTCTTTACTCTTCCTCTGCCCAGCCAAATCTTAGTAATATTTTAAGGACCATTTTAAGACATCTCCAAGAAATCTTCCCTGACTTCTGTATCCCTCACACATTTTAGTCCCTCTGTATGGAACATGATGGTTTTTTATGACCCTTCTTCTCTGATTCCCATGTGTTGGTATACATTTTTCTACCTCAGGGAGGACATCCCTGACACACTGGACAATGTCAGTTTTTCCTAAGAGTGGAGCTGTGGGTTGTTTAGAAATACGGTACTTAATATACAAACATTGGTAAACCTCTCTGGCTATCATTTTGTCATTAAATTTTAGTTCAGTTTCACTGTGGTCAGTGAATACATTCAGTATGATTTTAATCATTTAAAATTTGTTGAGATTTGCTTCATGGCCCAGCATATGGTCTGTTTTGATAAATGTTCCATGTGCACTTAGAAATAATGTGTAGGCTACCGTTTTCAGCTCAGTGTTCTATAAATGTCAATGAGGTCATTTTGGTTAATTGTTACAGCAGAGGCTGTCAGTGCCTCATTCATATCAGGTGCTCTGGTTTACTTCACATTCGCTGCAGCTTGAATCTTTGACTTGCAATTCTGAAGGTTTTTTCCAGAAAGGTGGAAGGTCATACAGCCCGAGTACATATTGTAGGCCAGAAGTGCTGGAGCATTTATACCCCTGGAGAGCAGCCCTTAACTGGTGACTCTTGAGAGAAGGTGATTAAATATTCCAGTTCTCTTACCTCTTGGTTGGGATAATGCTGAGGAAGAATTCAGGTTTTTTTGTTGTTTTTTTAACTTTTCTTCAGAGATGACTTGCATAAATAAGCTCCATCTTTCCTTTAACAGTTCCCCAGTCCACCACAGGTATTCCCTGGACTTCTGTGGGTGAAATGAAAGTTCCTGTGGCCAGGATTCTCACCTGGCCCTGGCTGGCTAGATCACTACACACATGTGGGCAATATGTTGCTATTGACTCTATATAAAGAGCTCCGCCCCGTGCTCTGGGTGATACAGTGGTATGGCTGCAAGGCTGCAGGAGAGCAGAGCAGAGGCTGGAGTGGTGTTAGTGCTGAGAACAGAGGCCCAGGGGTTGGCTGTGGGGGCAGAGAGGCCCCAGAGGACAGCTGTGTGGGACAACTGTGCAGAGAGGCCCAGAGGACGGCTATGTGGGACGGTTGTGCAGGCAGAGAGGCCCAGAGGCAGAGATCGGCTTGCTGCATGCAAACTCGCTCTGAGTGAACGGGATTTTAGTGATAGACCTTCCACTGTGGGAATAAAGTTGGGTATAACCCTTTCACCCCAAGAACATTCTACTGTAATTTCTTTGGTCACACTGAATCCACAGTGAACTTACTGGTGGCTGAAACCCACTGGCAAGACAACTTCCTAAATCAATTACTAGCATTTAAATCCTTCCCCTCAAATCTGCTTCTGGGAAAGCCAAACTAAGACAATTTGGATATTTCTATACCCTTGCTACTTTTTTGTCTTGTTGGTTTGTCATTTAGTGAGAGGTGTGTTAATGCCTCCTAAACTGATTATGGGTTTATACATTTACTCCCTTCTGCCAATGTGTGTTTTATGTATTTTTGAACTATATTATTGGATGCATGATAATTTAGAGTTATTACTTCCTGTTGAGTTGACATTTTATCATGAAATTTGCCTGTTGAACTGCTCCCCTATTTTCTTACCTTAAAGTCTCTGATATCTATACAGTTCATTCGCTTTCTTCGGGTTAGTTGTATGCAAGGGGCATTTTTCCATCTTTTACTTTCAAATTTTGTATTTCCTCATATTTAAGGTATGTATCTGGTAAGCAACATGTGTTTGGGCTTTATTTTCATTTTTAGTCTGACAATACTTTTATTTGGAGTGTTTAGTCATTTTTATTTAATATGCTTACTGCTTATGTGGGTTTATAGCTACCAATTTACCTTGTACTTTCTTTTTGACCTATCTTGGCCATATTCCTCTTTTTCTTCTTCCTGGAACTATTTTGAATTAATTGTTTATGTTGTTTTATTTTGTTTGATCTATCAAGGATTTTTTTTAAGTATAATTGATAAAATATCATATTGGGTTCAAGTATACAACATAGTGATTTGACTGTTATCTACATTATTAAATGCTCTCCCAACTTGTGCAGTTACTATTTATCAACATAGAAAGATGTCACAGAACTACTATGTTCTCTATGCTGTACTTTCAAATGTGTGATTAATTTATATTATGATTGAGATTTTGTGCCTCTTTATTCCCTTCACCTATTTTACTCACCCACCCACCCCTCCCCCATGGTACCCACAAGTCACTTCTCAGTGTCTATGAGTCTACTGCTGTTTTGTTCATTTGGTTTTAAGAATTCTATTATTTCCTTTATTACACTGTTAGTAATAAATCATTTCATATAGTTTAAAGGTCACCCTGGAGGTTACAACATGCATGCTTGTCTCAAATATTTAAGTGGAACCTAAATTAGTGCTTCTATTACTTCACAAAACATGGAAAGACCTTTTAATATTTTACCTCTATTCATGCTCCTCTTACATTTTCAGTGTATTTGGTTTTTATTGTTTGTTTGTTTTTTATTAAGGTATTATTGATATACACTCTTATGAAGGTTTCACATGAAAAAACAATGTATTTACTACATTTACCCATATTATGAAGTCCCCACCCATACCCCAATGCAGTCACTGTCCTTCAGTGTAGGAAGATGCCAGATTCACTATTTGACTTCTCTATGCTACACTGTTTTCCCCGTCACCCCCCACACCATGTGTACTAAACATAATACCCCTCAATCCCCTTCTCCCTCCTCCCCACTCACCCTCCCATACTCCTCCCCTTTGGTAACCACTAGTTCCTTCTTGGAGTCTCTGAGTCTGCTGCTATTTTGTTCCTTCAGTTTTGCTTCGTTGTTATACTCTACAAATGAGGGAAATCATTTGGCACTTGTCTTTCTCCTTCTGGCTTATTTCACTGAGCATAATATCCTCCAGCTCCATCCATGTTGTTGCAAATGGTAGGATTTGTTTATTTCTTATGGCTAAATAGTATTCCATTGTGCATATGTACCACCTCTTCTTTATCCATTCATCTACGGATGGACACTTAG
>JAVSCE010018771.1:0-63584 GCA_032199065.1 Smutsia gigantea
GGCAGGGGCTGGCTCATCTTCAGTGTAGGGCAGAGGGGTTTGCCTAAGGCCCTAGTTAGGGGCAGGTGCACGCTAAATCTCACAAAGTATTGTGCATGGATTCCTGCAGTTTTGACATTGTTCCAACTTCACTGATGTTCAGAGGTCTTTGCCAGAGGGGCCATCCCACCTTCACAGACTGTTCTGCCCATAATGGGGACACCTAGGACAGCAGTTTTGGGTGGAGCAGAACATACTCAGCTTCTGCAATGCAGAGGTCTGTAGAATCTGACCCTTGAGCCCCTCAGCAATCCCTGGCTAGGTGGCAGTTCCCTAGGAGCTTCAATGTCAGGGGAGTCCCTGTTATCCCCATTTAACAGACAGAGTAATGGAGGCTGAGAAGTAAGAGAAGAGGTGGCAGGACTAGGTTTCCAACATCTGGGGGCACTCACTTTGGAGACCATGTCAGATGAGTTGTCAAGGAGGCCGGGCAACAGGGCCACACCACTCTCCATGATGGCACTGTGAAAGAGTCCTTGGGACATGGGGGACACCATGTGTGAGGATACACTTGTGCCACCCGCAGACTCACCAAAAATGGTGACACGCCCAGGGTTGCCTCCAAAGTAGGCAATATTCTGCTGGACCCAGTGTAGCGCGGCCACTTGATCCAGGTAGCCCCAGTTGCCAGATGCGTGCTTGTCTCCAGTGCTGAGAAGTGGCAGGGATGAGGGTCAAGGGGTTGTCCTGGCTCCACGAAGCCCACATTGCCCGGCCTAGCTCCATCTTACCTGAAGAAGCCCAGCACACCCAGGCGGTACTGGATAACAACCACTACTACGTCCTCAAAGGCCGCCAGTGCAGAGCCATCATATATGGAAGCCATGCCCATCACAAACCCGCCACCATGGATCCATACCATCACCTGGGGAAACCAAAGCACAGACACCATGTGGCTCCCACCCAGCCCAATCCCCACCAGGGCTGCTACCTGGACTAACCACCACTTTGGCTCTCTCCAGCTAACCACAGAGACAGAACTCAAATAGGACAGGGTGGTGTCTTCAAGACCTTGGGTGAAGGTGAGCCAAATTCTATTAGGAAAATTGGGCCCCCCATACTTTGAGGCCTGCCGCACGTACCAAAGCCTAGCTCCTTTTCTCCCGAAACCTTATCTAAGGTACAAAAAAAAGGGACATCTCCCAAATCATCCCATATGCTAATTAATTTAAAATGTCCTCTATTCTCATTGGTCTAACAGATAATCCACGGCTGGGGTCTCTGACCACCTCAGAGTGCAGCCCTCGTACACTTGAGAGGGTCTTCTGGGCATGAGTTGGTTGGTTTAGTCCTGGGTCCAGCCCAGGGCCACAGCTTCAGACCTCTGGGAACAGGAAGAGTTCTATGACTCTGTGCCTAGGGGTCAGCCACCCATACTGGGTAAGAAGCACTCTTGGACCTGATAGTGAGAGGCTTCTCAACAGGGTCCATACTGCAGTAGGGCCCAACCTGATCTTTTCCTTTCTAATCTTCTTATAGAAGAAATGTCTTCCCACAGCTAGCTAGCTGTGGCCTGGCACTCACAGGCAGGTTGGAGCCCTCGTGGGTGTGGGCAGGTGTGTAGATATTGAGATACAGGCAATCTTCAGACATGGAGGTGGACGGCAGGGTCTGATTCAGCAGGTTCTGAGCAAATGTATCCATGACAGTGATGTCTTGCAGACACCTGTTTGCCATGGTAAGCAGTCAGTGGCTGTGGCCAAAATCAGATTCTGGGCCCAGACTGGCTCTCAGCCATCCTTAGTCCTACTTCCCTCAATAACCTGTTCATACATAGTCCTTCTCTAGAGCCCCTTTGTACCAAGTTATAGGACACAGGCTCTAGGGAAGCTGGGATGGAGCCCAGTTTTCCAGGGAGGCCTCAAGGTTATGAGGGTCTTGGATACCAATCCTTCTGAAGCTGGGAAATCTTAACTCTTGGGAGTCTCTATGAGAGCCATTGGTTGCATGTGTTGATATTCACCACATTCACAAGACAGGCCTGGAATAGGGGAAAAACACATATACATGCACTGCCTGAATGAATGGATGCTAATTTCATATGAGAAGGGCAGTTCCTCATCCCAAGTCAGATTCTCAGGGAATCTCATCACTCCCACACAGTTTCCAGTTGTAAGACATACACATGCCCCTTACCCAATGGCACCTGGCCCTGTCATTTGGCACAGTGACTGTGCAGACTGGGGGTCCCCCACTCCTCAGAGATCTACAGTATCTGCTGCTGGGGTCAGGGGTTCCTACAAGGTTCATGGAACCAACCCAAACCTCCCCTGGAGATACCTCCCTTGGTGGCAGAGAACACTAGGCATAACTAGAACCTAAAGAGATGTGTGTCTCTGCTTATCTCTTCATTACCTGGAGCTAATGACCTTTGAGTGCCAAGAGCCAAGCCTGGGAAGGTTGATTCAACCTTCCAAAGCTCAGTGTGCTCACTGGAAATGAATGTGGGAATCCACCAAACTCAGGGGGAAAACTGGCTGTGGGGGTTTAGACAAAATGACAACTGCAGCCTAGCTCAGAGCTCAGAGTACCCTCTGTTCCAGGGCCTAAAGTTCTCTGGACGCCCTGCTTACATGGCTGGGTGGAAGGTCCCATCTTTTACACCACTCCAAGATTCAGGGGGCTCAGGGGGTGCAAATCGCAGCAGCCCTAGAGGTGGCTTGGCAAAGGGAATTCCCAGGAAGACGTGGACTCCCACATTGGTACCCTTCACATGGACGAGGCTCCCCTTCACCTGCCCCATGTGTGTGGTCCGGATGGGGCTGGCAGACTCCTGGCCTGTGAGCAGAGAAATGGACATCAGGGTTGAGCCTACCCTACCAGTTGCCCTCCTATCCTCAGTTCAGTCAGTGGACCCTGACCTACAAACAACGGCTTTAACAAATATCCTGCCTGTAACCTTGTCCCCACCTCCTCACATTACCTTTGCTGGGTCTTGCCCCAGCTTTTTCTACCACACTCAATGAGGCTCCTTGGGGATCAGTACCACGGTTTAGTCCCTGGAGCTTCAAAAATGTTATATGAGCTTGGTAGGGTGTGAGTGTCCTTTTCACTGTGTGGATAGGACATATGTGGGTCATATGAGGCAGCATGAAAACTGTGGGAATTGGACAGACAAGGTTCCTGTCCTCAGGGATCTCATGCTCTAGGTGGCAAGAAATGACATAGGGAAAGCATCCTTTAAACAATGAGTGATGTTATGAGAACCATAAAAGAATGTGAAAAGCTGTGCCTAGAATGTAAAAAGTGCAGCCTGCTCTCCTATGGGGATTAGGGAGGGAGGAAGTGATTGAAAGTCACCTAACAGAGGAAGAGTTGATATTCCTAATAGATAAAGAACTTCTACAAATGAGTAAGAAATATGTTTACTGTGCATATTTGCTGAAAGAATATGAAATGATTAAAGAATGTGTTCCAACAGAATAAGGAATACAAATAAATGGTTCTTAAACAAATAACGAGATGGTCATCTCACTCATGCTAAGAGAAAGGCACACTGAAATCTGACTGTGATGTCAACTACTTATTTTGTCACACAAAGTAAGATAATCAGACACTATGTTTTCTTTCAGAAGTCCACAGCACCATGTATGAAGTCATCTTGCTCAAAAACAAAACAAAGCAAAACATAAAATCTGAATCTGATTAAGGCTCTAGGATATAAATACAAGTTTACAAGCATACAGGGGACAGAGAAAGAGCTAAAAGACACCACAGGGATGTAATCGGTAAAACCCAAACTCTGGGATCTTCTCCAGAACAATTAGACTGGTTTCTTCAACACAACAAAATTACAAAGAAACTAAAAGAGAGGCAGAGGAGGAATCTCAAGATTGAGACTCATGAAACACATCAAAAGACTGATACTAACAAATATTGGTTAAGGATATAGAAAAACTGGAACCTTCATACATTGCCGGTGAGAAGGTAAAATGGTGAACGTGCTTTGGAAAACAATCTGGCAGTTCAAAAGGTTCAACAGAGTTGCCACACTCAGCAATTCCACTCCTAGATATAAATCCAAGAGAACTGAAAACAAACGTCCACTCAAAAACCTGTACACAAATATTCATAGCAGGATTATCTATAATAGTGCAAAGTGGAAATGATCCACATGTCCATCAACTGATAAATGGGTCAATAAAATATATCATATCTATATAATGGATATTATTTAGCAATAAAAAGAAGTACTGAATGTACTGTGACATGGATGAACCTTGAAAATATTATGCTCAGGGAAAGAAGTCAGTCACAAAGGATCACATATTAGATGATTCCATTTATATGAAATGTCCAGAATTGGCATATCCGCAGAGACAGAAAGCAGACTGGTGGTTGTCTGGGCTGAGGCTGGAGATTGGGGTTGAAGGGAAAAGGGAAATGATATGGTCAACTCTGTGAATATCCCCAAAGACATTGAATTGTACACTTAAAATAGGTGAATGGCATGCTATGTGAATTATATTTCAAAGCTGTTATTTAAAGGAAGGAAACACATTTACCAATTTTTAAAGTATAAACCTTATTTGAATCCTGATTTTAAAAAACTCTCCAAATATCATTTATGAGATATTATGAAATAAGAACATTTGACTAGATATTTGACTACATTAAGAAATCGTGATATTTATATATATTCCTTTTCTTTAAGTATGACATGAAAAATTTACAGATGATATGATGTCTGGGATTTGCTTTAAATAATGGGACAAGGGAGAGGCGGTAGTCCAGGCAAAACTAGATTGCTCAGGTCTTTTTATTTTATTCGGTTTGTTATATCATTCTCTCTACCTCAGATGGGGAATCCCTCAGTGCTGTGTGATCCCAGGCAGCCCACCCTCTCTGTGCCTCAAGGTGCAGGAAGGTATCCAGTCAGGTTTCCAGTTCCCCTGGTACTTTTAATCTCCACTGGCTCCCACCTCCCTGGCTCTTTCCCTCCTGTAGGCTCAGGTTCTACCTCCACAGAGTTTGGCAGATCCGAGCCTGGTTGCATAATAAAAAGTAAAACACAAATAAAAAACCAGCCTCAGAACTACACAATCCTACACCTATCATATTAACATGTATCAACAAGCTTGATGCCACCTAGTGTGGGTGAAGCTAGAGTGAGCGGCCACTCACAGGCTCCACAGAGAGCAACTGAAGAATATCTTTCCAAGTCAAAAGGCCCACTTCTCTTTCCATAACACGCTGTTTACACACAGCTCCTGGCCAGGTGAGATGTCTGTTCATGAAATTCACTGTGGCCACTGTCCTCCAATGCTGCTGTTTATTATAGCAAAGGACAAAACCTGTTCAGACGTCCCTGATCAGAGGCCAGTTACATCAAGGACGGCTCCTCCTTGAAGAGAAGCCCTTCCATGAAATGGTATGAGGAAGCTCTACCATGTAAGGGTATGGGGAGATCACTCCCCATGTCAGAAAGTGGAAATGCCTGCACCCATCCATTCTTGGGTTAACTCCCAAGCAGTGTGTAGAAGGCCCTGGGGACCTTCATGGTCCCTGTGAATAAGCCAGGACTGGGTGGGACAGGAAAGGGTCAGACCCATCACCTATGTCCTCTTTTGGTTTGTCAATTATTTCTTTCAGAATGTGGGGCCAATCTAAAATATTAACATTTTTAAAGGGAGAGGCCAGTGGGGACTAGCCTATTGTCTTGTTGGGACATTCCCTTGACCTCAACCTGGTCAGTGGCAAGTAAGGGGCAAGCCCCAGCAGGGCGTGATTAAGTGCAGACAGCTCCAGAGCAGATTGGACTAGGAAGGGGGAGGGCAGTCAGGTAGAACAGGCAGGTCTGTTTTGGGTGAGGGTATTGCGCCAGCGGGAGTGGGCACAGGAGCTGCAGAGACCGTAGGCACCATGCTACGTAGCTTAAACCGATGAGGGCTTGGAGACACGGAAGCTGGCACAAAGCCCAGTCAACCTTCGCCCTGGAAGCCAAGACGTGCCCTCGCCTGGGAACAATGGGGCTTGGAGAAGGACAAGGCAGCCTCTCCCATAGGCTTTAGGAGGCTTAAGTAGCCGAATTCATTGAGGGCCAGTAACCTTGACTGAGGCCTTTCTGGAAGGGTTCTCAGTGGTGCCAGAGCGCCCCTCTGGACAAGGATTGATACCCACAGCCAAACCGCGACGGGAAGATACTGTTAAGACCATCGGCGTGCAGCGTCAGGTCCACCATAAACTCTAGGAGGGAAACGTCCCGAATACCCCCCAGGCCCCGCCGTCCTCAGAGCCCCGCCGGTCTGGCTCCCCCCTCGGTGTTGTGTGACCTCAGACGGCCGCTTGCACCTCAGGGGGCCACCCCAGGAGATTGCGAAGCGTCTGATCCGGGCTCGATTCTCGCGCTGTGATTCTTCCCTGGCTCCCACCTCCCTGGTGCACTCTCTCCCGCAGTCTCACTCACGTCCTGTCTCTGCAGAATTTGTCAAGTCCGTGTCGGTCCCTGTCACCCATCGAGGGAGGCTCACCCTGGCCCTGGATGAGAAGAAGCAGGAACCCACAGGCCACCGCGCTCAGCCAAGCGCAAAGTCTGTCCAGCAGCATGGTCTGCTCGCCACAGATGTTTTTGTGTGTGTGTGCGCTACCTTCAGGCACGCGGCTTTTCACGGAGGCTGCCCAGGGTCCCGCGCAGCTGCCGACCAGTGGAGTTTGGATCTGGGCAAGAAGTAGAAAGGGGCGGGCCGGGAAGGGTTGGGTATAGGCGGGTCTGGCAGAAAAGGGGAACTGAGCAGGCGAAGGTCAGTAGCAGGCAGGCGGGACCTGTCTGCCCCAGGCCCCCTTGGGCTTCCTCAGAAGGGACCACGAGGCGTCTGCAGCCCCTTCACAATACCAAGAACACTACCCTCCAACCTGGAGTCACTGTGTTCATTATCCTTATAGTGACAGGCTCAACACGGCTGCTTGCGGGCCGAGAAAGGGAGCAATAAGCTGTAATTGGGGAACCAAGGAGAGCTTCCTTAAGGAGGGGCACGATCAGGATTTCCACAGATGAAGAAATGGGAGCGGCCTTCGTTCAGGGTGAAGGGAACCGCTTGAGGAAGGCAGGGAGGTGTGACTCTCCTTCATCCTGAAAGCTCCTCCTCGCTTTCAGTAGACTCAGCATTCTGGGTCTGCCTTCAAGGTCCTTCATCCCCTACTGTCCCGGATCTGAGGGTCTCCGTGAACCTCCTCCCTACTCTGCCATGGCCTGTCTTTTGAAATGCATACGTGACTGTGGCACTCATCTTAAGGTCACCCCACCCCCACTCCATGGCTCCCCAAAACCCCGCCAAAATCGAGTTCACGGTCATTTATCCATTTAACAAACATTTTAAGAGCGCCTGCTGGTCGGTGTTGTGGGGACTCAGAGGGGAGCTCCCGGGCTCAGGGTGCAGGGGGGGATGCATGTGCGTCACCGCGAGGTTCCGAAACGCAGTGAATCCTGCCAGGATAGAGGCAACTCGGACCTCAGTGCCCGCTTAGCCTGAGGGGCGGACTTCCCGGAAAAAGTGGTGCCTGAAGGTACGCCTGGCTCAATCTCAGACCGGCCGTCAGCGCCGCTGAGAACCAACCTTGGCTTCCGCCGTCCAGCACTCTACGGGCTCGCACCGCCCAGCACCGCTGGGGTCCCTTCTCTATGCCTTTGCTGGAGCGGTTCACATTTTCCCGGGTCCACACAGACAGCTCGGGGAGGTCACCTTCCCTCCCGAACGCCAGGCAGAGTCAGGGAAAAGCTGCATGTCCCTCGCGCGACCCCGTCGTCACGCCACGCCCCCTTCCCGTTCTCCGGAAGTGCGCTGGTAAGAGCGGAAGTGCCTGCCGACAGCGGCCGGCAACGCGGGAGCTATGGTGGGCGGCGGTGGTGGCGTAGGGGCTAGCCTACTGGAGAATGCTAATCCCCTCATCTATGAGCGCTCTGGGGAGCGGCCGGTTACCGCGGGCGAGGAGGACGAGCAGGTTCCAGACAGCATCGATGCGCGCGAGATCTTCGATATCCGCTGCTGCCGGGCGCGGGCGGGTTCGCGGGGACCTGGGAGGGGGAATGAAGTGATGTCCAGTAGTCGGTGGAGCTGTATCTAGGCCGGGCATTCCCGGCATAGGGTTCTGAGTGGGCAGAGGAGCAGAGTCCCTTTTCCTTCACTTGCCACATCTGATTCGCTCCATCAATGACCCGGAGCATCCACTGACTCTGGAAGAATTGAACGTAGTAGAGCAAGTTCGAGTTCAGGTGAGTCGCTCCTAGCGTCCTAGGGAGGCAGTTCGTTCGGGAAAGTCAGAAAGGCTCGGCTGTGTACGAAAGGGTTGGTGGTCTCTCATCTTACGCATTTCTCGGGATCTTTGGAAGGGGGGATTATTGTGCCCATTTTATGGACGGGGAAACTGAAGCCCATAGAGGTTAGACGACTTGCCTGGAGCCGCAAACTAAGAAGAGGGGCTCTGGGCTGCGAAGATCATGACTCCAGACATTCCATCCGCCGACCCCCAACCAGGTGAGCGACCCTGAGAACACAGTGGCTGTGGCCTTTACACCCACCATTCCGCACTGCAGCATGGCTACCCTTATTGGCTTGTCCATCAAAGTCAAACTTCTGCGATCCCTTCCCCAACGTTTCAAGGTAAGTTGGAACTGAGCCCTGGGGCTGGGGCAAGTGTGTGGGTCTGCTGCTGAGTAGGATATGGAGAGCATGTACGTAGATACATGGACATCATAGTGAGGCCAGAAAGGATCTCAGCTAGCAGAGATAAAACTGGGAGGAGGCTTTCTAATTGGATGGACAACAAGAATAAAGGCCAGCTTTGCAAAGTGCAGAAAAGTCGTGAGGAGTATTGGCAGGATGAACAGTAGGGAGCTGTGATAGTTTGGAGCAGGGATGGGGCACAGGCAGGCCTTTATTAAGTCAACAGCAGTTGGCCAGTCCTTTGGGTAGAAATAGTGTGGCTGTGCGTGGGTTTGGGGTGTAATAGAAGGGCCAGAGTCTAGATGCATAATTAGGAAGAAGGATCAGCTGATAGTGGGGAGAGGGGAGAAGAGGGTAGATAGGTGGGTGAGTGCTCAGGCCCCACCTCTCTCCCTCCCAGATGGATGTGCACATTACACCAGGGACCCATGCCTCTGAGCATGCAGGTAAGTGTGGGCTGATACTGAAGTATTGCTATAGTGGTTCATAGGGCAAGATGGGGATTGGGGATAGTGCTGGCTAAGTGGCTCCTCAGTAGAGGTGGCAGCCTAGAGTGAAGCTGGTCTGACTTGAGCCGCCTGTACTTACCATGTTCTCTCCCTCCCACCCTCTTCCTCTCCTCAGTACACAGGACCAGGGTATGTCATGTTTTGTAGTACAGGAGACAGACAGACATGAGCAGCCAGGTGGGAGGGGTTCCAAGGTGGGATAGGTGTGGGTGCAGGTGGTTCGGGTAGCCTAATTGAGGCTTAAGGTCCTGGGTAGGAGGTGACAGGAGGGCCTTGTTGGTGGGGGTGTATATGAGGGTGTAAAGCTCCGAGGTAGAGCTGGCAAGCAGGCTGGCCAGAGCCTGATTTTGATCCAACTTCCCCACTCCTTTTGTCTACCCAGTGAACAAGCAGCTTGCGGATAAGGAGCGGGTGGCAGCTGCCCTGGAGAACACCCACCTGCTGGAGGTTGTGAACCAGTGCCTGTCAGCCCGCTCCTGAGACTGGCTTTTCACCCTTCTGCCCCACCCAGGGCTCATGGCCTTGTTTTCTTGAATCACTGACAATGAGAAACTAACATTTTGCATTTTGTAATAAACCCTTAATTTATATTCATTGCCCAGCATGCATTAGAGTCATCTTGATGGGATCACTCCAGGTTTGGGAAGGCGGGGTCGTAGTGAGTGCCTGTACAGGTTGGGTCAATGGGATGCAGTTATTTTTTAAATTTCTCCTGATGGTTTGATTAGGAAAAGTTGCAAGTACGGGCATACTTCAGATGTATTATAGATTTGGTTCCAGACCACTGCAATAAAGTGGATATTGAAATAAAGCAAATCAAATGAATTTTTTGTTTCCTAGTGCATATAAAAATTATCCACCCTAAGTAATACATTAAGTATACAATAGCATTATGTCTAAAAAAACAATGTACATGCCCTAACTTAAAAACTTTATTGCCAAAAAATGCTAAACATCATCTGAGCTTTCAGCAAGTTGTAATCACTGCTGATAGATCCCCATAACAAATATTGGCAGCTGTAGACTTACTCAGTGCAGGGTTGCATAAACTTTTAGTTTGTAAAAGAAATGCATTATCTGTGAAGTACAATAAAGCAAAGTGCAATAAAACAATGCTTACCTGTGTACCAAATGGAAAGAGTAGCATAGTGAACACACCTGCATACCCACCACCTAGATTTAACAGTTATTAATGTGTTGCACTATTGGCTTTATTTATGTGCATGTGTATAATATAAATATATTTGAGAGTAAGCTGTGGACTCTTGATCCTTCACTTCTAAGTATTTGATCCTGTGTCTCCTAAGAGACACAGTTTAACCACAGTACTGTTATCTGGCCAAAAAGTGAACAATTAACTAACACCATCTAACATCCAGTCATATATTAATTTCCCTAAAATGTCATTCATAGTTGTTTTTTAAATCAGGCGACAACCAAAGCTCCTGTAATGCATTTGGTTATCTTTCTTTAGCTCTTCTAGAACTGTTCTCCAACCTCAACCTTGTTATCTTTCCTGACACTGACTTTTTTGAAAAGTCCAGTGGAGTTGCCCTAGAGAAGTCGCACAATCTGATTTGTTCTATTGTCTGCTGTGTTTCCTATAAACTAGAAGTTGATTGAGTTCAGGTTTGAGTTTATTGATGAGAACCTTGCCCAGGAGTGTTGTATGTATCCTTTAGCATCCACCAGTAGCTGTGTGATGCCTGCTTATCTCACTGGTTGGGGCAGTGACATTAGAGTTCTTTGTTGAAAGGAAACTGAAGCACTTTTTCCAGTGCTTCCAGAGGCATGTATTACCCTAGGTACTCCGGTCTGGTGCTTCTGTCTCCTCCAGCCCTATGCCCAGAGCACTGTTGGTCACCAAGACAGACTGTGGGGCTTAGATCTCAGATCAGCCAGTTAGCCATAACATCATGATTCCCTTGCCTTGGTTTCTTTCTCTGAGGATAAATGGGGAAACTAAGAAGCTTTGCCTTACCCATCTCATCCCTGCGGAGGCTCAGAGTCCTCCAGAGGCCTCAGCAGGGAGCCTGAGCGCTTGGCACATCTGTTTTTGAGGGCCTGCTGACAATAGAGCCCTATGTGGCAGTGGCTGTTTTTTTTTTTAAGCTATTATTGATATACACTCTTATGAAGGTTTCACATGAAAAAACAAAGTGGTTACTACATTTACCCATATTATCAAATCCCCACCCATACCCCAATGCAGTCACTGTCCTTGGGTGTAGTAAGATGCCACAGATTCACTATTTGCTTTCTCTGTGCTACACTGTTTTCCCTGTGATCCCCCACACTATGTGTACTAAACAAAATACCCCTCAATCGCCTTCTCCCACCCTCCCCACCCACCCTTCCACACCCCTCCCCTTTGGGAACCATTAGTTCCTTCTTGGAGTCCCTGAGTCTGCTGCTATTTGGTTCCTTCAGTTTTGCTTCATTGTTATACACCACAAAAGAGGGAAATCATTTGGCACTTGTCTTTCTCTGCCTGGCTTATTTCCCTGAGCATAATATCCTCCAGCTCCATGCATGTTGTTGCAAATGGCAGGATTTGTTTCCTTCTTATGGCTGAATAGTATTCCATTGTGTATATGTACCACATCTTCTTTATCCATTCACCTACTGATGGACACTTAGGTTGCTTCCATATCTTGGCTATTGTAAAAAGTGCTGCAATAAACATAGGGGTGCACATGTCTTTTTGAATCTGAGAAGTTGCATTCTTTGGGTAAATTCCAAGTAGTGGGGTTCCCGGGTCAAATGGTATTTCTGTTTTTAGTTTTTTGAGGAACCTCCATATTGCTTTCCACAATGGTTGAACTAGCTTACATTCCCACCAGCAGTGTAGGAGGGTTCCCCTTTCTCCACATCCTCGCCAGCATTTGTTGTTCTTACTCTTTTCAATGCTGGCCATCCTTACTGGTGTGAGGTGATATCTCATTGTAGTTTTAATTTGCATTTCCCTGATGATTAGTGATGTGGAGCATCTTTTCATGTGTCTGTTGGCCATCTGAATTTCTTCTTTGGAGAACTGTCTCTTCATATCCTCTGCCTATTTTTTAATCGGGTTATTTGTTTTTTGGGTGTTGAGGCATGTAAGTTCTTTATATATTTTGGGTGTTAACCCCTTGTCAGATATGTCATTTACAAATATATTCTCCCATACTGTAGGATGCCTTTTTGTTCTGTTGATGGTGTCCTTTGCTGTACAGAAACTTTTTAGTTTGATGTAGTCCCATGAGTTCATTTTTGCTTTTGTTTCCCTTGCTCGAGGAGATGTGTTTAGGAAGAAGTTGCTCATGCTTATATTCAGGAGATTTTTGCCTATGTTGTTCTTCTAAGAGTTTTATGGTTTCATGACTTACATTCAGGTCCTTGCTCCATTTCAAGTTTACTTTTGTGTATGGGGTTAAACAATAATCCAGTTTCATTCTCTTGCATGTAGCTATCCAGTTTTGCCAACACCTGTTGAAGAGGCTGTCATTTCCCCATTGTATGTCCATGGCTCCTTTATCATATATTAATTGACCATATATGGTTGGCTTTATATCAGGGCTCTCTGGTCTGTTCCACTGGTCTATGGGTCTGTTCTTGTGCCAGTACCAAATTGTCTTGAGTACTGTGGCTTTGTAGTAGAACTTGATGTTGGGGAGCATAATCCCCCCAGCTTTATTCTTCCTTCTCAGGATTGCTTTGGCTATTTGGGGTCTTTTGTGGTTCCATATGAATTTTAGAATGATATTCTCTAGTTCGTTGAAGAATGCTGTTGGTATTTTGATAGGAATTACATTGAATCTGTAGATTGCTTTAGGCAGGATGGCCATTTTGACAATACTAATTCTTGCTATCCAAGAGCGTGCTTGTAGATCCTTTAAGGAGGATTGGTATTAGGTCTTCACTAAATGTTTAATAAAATTCAGCGGTGACGACATCTGGTCCAGGAGTTTTGTTCTTAGGTAGGTTTTTGATTACCAGTTCAATTTCATTGCTGGTAATTGGTCTGTTCAGATTTTCTGTTTCTTTCTGGGTCAGCCTTGGAATGCTGTATTTTTCTAGAAAGCTGTCCGTTTCTTCTAGGTTATCCAGTTTGTTAGCATACAATTTTTCATAGTATTCTCTAATAATTCTTTGTATTTCTGTGGTTTCCGTCGTGATTTTTCCTTTCTCATTTCTGATTCTGTTTATGTGAGTAAGACTCTCTTTTTTTCTTGATAAGTCTGGCTAGGGGTTTATCTATTTTGTTTATTTTCTCAAAGAACCAGCTCCTGCTTTCATTGATTCTTTCTGTTGTTTTATTCTTCTCGATTTTATTTATTTATGCTCTGGTCTTTATTATGCCCCTCCTTCTACTGACTTTGGGTCTCATTCGTTCTTGTTTTTCTAGTTTCATTAATTGTGAGTTTAGACTGCTCATATGGGATTGTTCTTCTTTCCTGAAGTAGGCCTGTATTGCAATATACTTTGCTCTTAACACAGCCTTTGCTGCATCCCACAGATTTTGCAGTGTTGAATTACTGTTGTCATTTGTCTCCATATGTTGCTTGATCTCTGTTTTTATTTGGTCATTGATCCATTGGTTATTTAGGAGCATGTTGTGAAGCCTCCATGTGTTTGTGGGATTTTTTTCATTTTCTTTGCATAATTTATTTCTAGTTTCATATCTTTGTGGTCTGAGAAACTGGTTGGTAGAATTTCAATCTTTTTTAATTTACTGAGAGTCTTTTTGTAGCCTAGGATATGATCTTTTCTTGAAAATGTTCCATATGCACTTGAGAAGAATGTGTATTCTGCTGCTTTTGGGTGTAGAGTCCTGTAGATGTCTATTAGGTCCATCTCTTCTATTGTGTTGTTCAGTGCCTCTGTCTCCTTACTTATTTTCTGTCTGGTTGATCTGTCCTTCATAGTGAGTGGAGTGTTGAAGTCTCCTAGAATGAATGCATTGCATTCTATTTCTGCTTTTAATTCTGTTAGTATTTGTTTCACATATGTAGGTGCTCCTGTGTTGGGCACATAGATATTTATAATGGTTGTATCTTCTTGTTGGATTGACCCTTTTATCATTATGTAATGTCCTTCTTTGTCTCTTGTGACTTCCTTTGTTTTGAAGTCTATTTTGTCTGATACAAGTACTGCAACTCCTGCTTTTTTCTCCTTATTAGTTGCATGAAATACCTTTTTCCATCCCTTCACTTTTAGTCTGTGTATGTCTTTGAGTTTAAAGTGAGTCTCTTGTAGACAGCGTATAGATGGGTCTTGTTTTTTTATCCATTCAGTGACTGTGTCTTTTGATTGGTGCATTCAGTCCATTTACATTTAGGGTGACTATTGATAGGTATGTACTTATTGGCATCACAGGCTTTAGATTCGTGGTTACCAAAGGTTCAAGGTTAACTTCCTTACTATCTAAGAGTCTAACTTAACTCGCTTAATATGTTATTACAAACATCTAAAGGTTCTTTTTTTTCTCCTCCTCCATTCTTTATATAT
This sequence comes from Smutsia gigantea, assembly GCA_032199065.1. Taxonomy (NCBI): domain Eukaryota; kingdom Metazoa; phylum Chordata; class Mammalia; order Pholidota; family Manidae; genus Smutsia; species Smutsia gigantea. Next base: position 14,699 of record JAVSCE010018771.1, read on the forward strand.
TAGGTATCATATTCTGTACTCTTTGTCTATCCCTTGATTGACTTTGGAGATAGTTATTTTAATTTTTGCATTTGCTTCGTAATTAGCTGTTGTGCTTTCTTTACTGTGGTTTTATTACCTCTGGTGACAGCTATTAAACCTTAGGAACACTCCCATCTATAGCAGTCCCTCCAAAATACACTGTAGAGATGGTTTGTGGGAGGTAAATTCTCTCAGCTTTTGCTTATCTGGAGATTGTTGTATTCCTCCTTCAAATTTAAATGATAATCTTGCCGGATAAAGTATTCTTGGTTCGAGGCCCTTCTGCTTCATTGCATCAAATACATCATGCCACTCCCTTCTGGCCTGTAAGGCTTCTGTTGAGAAGTCTAATGATAGCCTGATGGGCTTTCCTTTGTATGTGATCTTATTTCTCTCTCTGGCTGCTTTTAATAGTCTGTCCTTATCCTTGATCTTTGCCATTTTAATCTCCTTCCCCAGGCTGGGGCAGTTTTCAGTAATTACCTCCTCAGAGACACTTTCTATCCCTTTTTCTCTCTCTTCTTCTTCTGGTACCCCTATAACGCGAATATTGTTCCGTTTGGATTGGTCACACAGTTCTCTCAATATTCTTTCATTCTTAGAAATTCTTTTTTCTCTCTGTGCCTCAGCTTCTTTGTATTCCTCTTCTTTAGTTTCTATTTCATTTATTGTCTCCTCCACCATATCCAATCTGCTTTTAATACTATCCATTGTGCTCTTCAACGATTGGATGTCCGACCGGAATTAATTACTGAGTTCTTGAATATCTTTCCGTACCTCCATGAGCATGTTAATGATTTTTATTTTGAACTCCCTTTCAGGAAGAGTCATGAGGTTGATGTCATTTAAATCTTTCTCAGGAGTTGTATTAATAATTTTACTCTGAACCATGTTCCTTTGGCATTTCATATTTGTATATGGCGCCCTCTAGTGCCCAGAAGCTCTCAGGAGCTGCTCAGCCCTGAAGCAATGTCGGGGGTCGCAGCGGAGTGGTATTGGTGCCTGGGGGGAGGAAAGACCTGTTTCCTGCTACCCGACTGCTATGCCTGTCTCCACTGCCTGAACCAGTGGGCTGAGCACACGGGTATAAGCTTCTATGCGTTGCGTTTGTAGTTGCAGTAGGCAGATCTTCCCTCTGGCTGTCCTAACACCAGGGTAGGGTTGCTGGTTTGCGAGCCATGTGGGGCTGCCCGGGAGAAAGGCGCACTAGGCTGCGTATCACGGAGGGGGTCCTTGGAGCTGTGTAGCCAGCCAGGGAGCTGGAGCACCTGAAGATCGTCTAAGGAGGAAGATTTCTTTTTTTCCTTAAATATGAGAGTCTATATGGCAAAGCTCCCAACCTGCTGGGCAGAGTGCACCCGGACAATTTTGTCTACCTGTCCTCTCTCCTGAGCAGTAAGCTCTGTGCAATCCTTACCCTTTTAGCAGTCCTCTTGCTAAGGGCTTCCTTGTTAGGGAGTCTCTCGGACTGCCCACCTTTCTTTTGTCCCAGAGCAGCCGGGTATGAATCCCTGGTTTCTACAAGCAGCTGGAATCTCAGTCTCTCCAGGAATTTTGCCTGTCTTAGCTTTCCAACCCCGTAATCACGAGAGTGTCATTCAAGCACCATGAATTGTAGGTTTGTGCTCCCAGAGCAGATCTCCGGAGTTAGGTATTCAGCATTCCCAGGCCTCCACTCCCTCCCTGCTCAGTTTCTCTTCCTCCCACCAGTGAGCTGGGGTGGGGGAAGGGCTTGGGTCCCGCCAGGCCTCAGCTTTGGTATGTTACCCTGTTTTGTAAGGTCTGCTCTTTTCTCCAGGTGTATGCAGTCTGGCGCAGTCGTCTTCCCTGTTTCTCTTTCCGGATAGTTGTATTAATTATTTTTTCATATTACCTGCGGTTTGAGGAGGAAACCTGTGTCTCACCTCTCACGCCGCCATCTTTAATTCCCTCTGTCATGCAGTTGTTTTTTTTAATGCCCTATTTTGCAGGTGAGGAAACTAGCTTCTAGAGTAAATGACTTACTCAAGACCTCTAGCTATGGAGTAGAGAGAAATCTTTGTTTAGCAGGTACTGCTCAGCTGGCAGGGAGTGCTGTTGCATGGATGGAAGGGGGCCTACACCCCCAACCCCCACCAAGCACCTTGTTCCAGAAGGGAATGGCTTTGCCACCTAGTGACCAAGATCTGACCACCCAAGCTCAGAGAGGTGAAGCCATCAGCCCTTGTTGCCCAGTTTCTTCATGTGTGATGTGGGGATAGTGACAATCACTTGGGATTGCTCTGTGGGGATTTAAAATGGATCGGTGCCCATTTCAGGCGATTTTCCAAGCACTGTTTCCACCATTTCCACAGATGGACAAGCTTAGTGCTCCAGAGAGGCAGGGTGACCAACCAGGGCCCCTCAGGCCCCGGGAGCCTTCCCAACCACCAATTCCCAGCTATAGGTTTCACCATGTATATGCCTCTGTACTGACAGCCCCAGTCTCCCTGAGGTGTCTGTGTTCAGTGGGTGACCATGGGAAAGGCAGGTGTTGCTGAGTCATTCAGCTGGCCCTCCTGGCTGTCAGGCCATGGTGGGCAAGGGATATCAAGCTGCTCATGTCCCAGCTGCCATATCAGATAGCCCCCTTGTCAGTCTTGACTCATCTGTGCGTGGCTCCTGGCTGCCTGCAGGGATACCATTTATGAATCCTGGGCTAGGGCCCAGGGAACTTTTTGGAAACCCAGCTGCTGTCTGAGGACACTGGTATGAGGTGGGTGGGAGGTGAAGTTTTATGCCCCAGAAGCCCTCCACCAGGTGTGTCTGGCTCTGCTGTTTCTGGCCTGTGACTTCTCAGGCCTCAGTTACCATGTGTACAAATTGGAAACAACGTATCAGATTGACCCAGGGATTAGATGACATGTATGAACATGCCCAGCTGTGTTGTTGATTTTTGCTCATCGTCATGCCCCCAGCACAAGGACCTGGCACACAATAGCTACTTAGTATAGGTCAGTGGTATGAATGAATGAATGAATGAATGAATGAAGCCTTAGAAAGAACAGAGGAACTGGGGCATGGGGGATGTTGTGTGAGGAGGGCTGGGGATACTGAAAGCCAGCCAAGCTTCCTTTGCAATCTTGCTACCTGAAGGAGGGGGAAGGGTGAGGGGTCCTGCAGAGAAAAGGTGGGGAGAGGGGAGAGGTATCTGCATCTGGGCAGACCACCATTTTGGAGAGAATGGAGTAGAAGTAGGAGAGGGCCCACAGATTCACTCAACCTGTCCTGTCCAACCAGGGATGATAAAGTGTTCTTACTGAGATACTACTATATGCCAGGCATGTACCAACTACTTTACCTCTGCATTTCATGTTATTTATATCTTATAACAGCCCCCATGAAGACATCATCCCTGTTCTACGCCAGAGGAAACTGAGGCTCAGCCAAAATAAATGGGCAGAGAGAGGTGAAACAGCTAGCAAGGGGCATGGTTGGGGTTTGAAGGCTAGGCTGTCCTGGGCCTGTTCCAGACTCATTTTGTTCCTTGTGGGCAGCCAAGCTCAGCCCAGAGAGCTGGGAAGACCAGGATGTAGGTGTGGGGGTGTCTCAAGGTCATGTCTAGTGTTGGTTCCTGGGACCCCTGGCCATACCTAGGTTTGTGGTGAGTGTGTGTGGCCTGTTGGGGAATGCCTGGAGCCTGAGTGGCCCAATGTGGATGCAGTTCCCTTGGCAATGAAGAAACACTGCTGAGGTCAAGAACTCAGATTACCAGGGGGGAAACCCAGCCCTAATTCCTTGCATGGCTTCCTGCTGGGAAGGGCCACAGCTACCCCCACACACTCACCCTCTTCTGCTGGACACCCAGGGGTTCTTTTTAGTGGCACAGGGTCATGTGTGAAGTGGTTAGGAGGGGCCATAAACCCAGCCAGGATTACTGATGGGAAGTGGTTTGCTTGCTTTTGAGACCTGTGTCCTCTGACAAGAGCCTCAACCCACGACTCCCCACTGGACCTCATCGAGGAAGCTAGAGTCAGCATGGGGTTGCCAGGTCTCCAAGATCCCCCCAAGTCATGTGAAGGACACAAATGGACAGGCCACCCCTTGCCTATGTTGAGGACCTCAAGAACCAGAGAGCCCTGTATGAACCCCCAACATGTACCTCGCCAGGCCCTCCTCACTCCAAGGCCCTCTCAGATGTTGCCAGGGAAACTAGCACAGTACCTAGAAAACCTGACCCAGGTCTCCATGACAACGTATCACAGCCCACCAGGATCCATCCATTGGTGATGTCACCTGAGCCCTGAAGGGGTGCTCCCCACCCCGCCGTAATCATTACAATCAAACGTCAGGAGTCTGATAGCAAGTCTCTGTCACAAAGTACCTCAGCCTGCCTGCAATCCTCACACACCCCAGATATGAGCAAGGGGGAATAGGTCATACCCAATTTATAGCTGGGCACCCTGAGGCTGGGAAGGAGGCAAGACCCACGACCAGAAGCCAAGCCTCCCATTTACATTTCCTCCCCTCTGTGCCCCTGCTCTCACCCTAGGTTTGAGGGGGGGGGTGAACTCTGGGCAGCTGTGGCACCAAATGGCTAAACCCATAGCCCCACCCCTGGGCCTGACCATACTCTACACCTATATTACTCCTGGTTGGGAACCTGAACCTTTACGACTTGTATGTGCTCTGAAAGGCAGGCCCAGTCCAGTGCTGGAAGGAGGGAGGGAGACATTGAAGATTCTTAAAGTGGCTGGATCCAGCGCCGATCCAGTTCAGTTCCACCCCTATCCGCTCCTGCTGGCATCTGACACCAGTCTGCCAGGATTTCCCCAACTTTGGGCAACCTCCAGCCCAGGAGCAGAATGACCAGGGCCAGGTATTTTTAGCAGAGTTGCTGACAGCTGCTGGGAGGGTGCTGGGGAGTGAGGTGGTGCTGAATTCATCCCTTCCTTTTTCTGGGCCTGTATTTCGTCCCCCAGAATTGAAGCATGCACCTCTACCCCAAGACACTGCTAGAGGGCCTCCCTTCCTTGCCCTCCACCCCCATACAGCTCTCCAAGGGCCCCAAGGGTTCAGGGAGTGACACTAACCCTCACCCTGAAGGGCAGGCTGCCCAGGCTCTTCAGCTCCCCAGCACAGGGAGGGGAATGGGAAGGGAGGGGACTTGGTGTTGAAGCTAGAAGCCCGGATTTAAGATCCCTAAATTCTAGCTCAGATACGGGCCAGTAGAGAGTGGGTGTCATGGGCAGAGAAGGGTGAAGTCTGTCCAGCCTGTAACTGGTCTGCTTGCTTGGGCAGCAGGCCAGGGCTGGGGGAGAGGGAAAGGAGATTTCACTTTTAAAGGGCCAGAACTAATTCGTCCTCAGAGGGCAGTTGGCGCATTTAGCTGTGTAGCTTTCCCTCGTTGCCCCGACCCTTGATGACGCCCTCCATCCCCAACCCTCTCCTCCACCATTCACGTACTCCCCATCCTCCCGCCCTCCCAGCCACACTCAGACCCGGGCTTTGTCTGCCCCATCGGCCCCTGCCCCGCCCTGGCTGGTGGGGCGGGGTCTCGGTGGGTGTGAGGTCCGAGGAGGAGGGTGGGGGATTCCCCTGGGTGGGGGGAGGACCGACACGTCAGCCCCCGCTTCAGCGTGGATGGGGGCGAGCGCGGGGGCGGAGGCGGGGGCGGGCAGAGGCTTAAATAGGCGGCTCTGGTGGCCGGGCCCAGTGCGGACTGAGAAGGTGGCAGTTGCGGCAACGTCGAGTGTCCGAACCTGGTGTCTGCCTGTGGAGTGAATCCGAGCCCGGGACCTAGTCCTGACCGTGTCCCTGTGTGAGTGGGTGAGTGTCCTGGCGGAGTGGGGTGGGGGTGGTCGCACCGTCCAGGTTGCGGATCGACGAGTCGGGAGGGTGGGTCACGATTAGGGCTTGGAGGGAACTGCGCAGGTCCTTGGCCCCACGCATCTTGCCTGGCTCCGGTTGGGGCAGGGTCCATCCTCGCACTCCATCTCCACCAGGGCATACGAAGTCATCCGGATTCCCGTTCCCCAGAGGGCGTCCGACGCGATGACTCTGAATGGCGGCGGCAGCGGAGCGGGCGGGAGCCACAGCGGGGGCCGGGAGCGCGAGCGCCGTCGGGGCAGCACACCCTGGGGCCCGGCGACCCCGCTGCACCGCCGCAGCATGCCGGTGGACGAGCGCGACCTGCAGGCGGCTCTGGCTCCGGGCGCTCTGGCAGGGGCAGCGGCTGAGAGCCGGGCCCAGGGTCCGAGGCCGGACTGGCGGGAGGACTCCTCTGAGTCTCTCAGCTCAGGGGGCAGCGACTCAGACGAGAGTGTTTACAAGGTGCTGCTGCTGGGGGCGCCTGGCGTGGGCAAGAGTGCCCTGGCGCGCATCTTCGGTGGTGTAGAGGACGGCCCGGAAGCAGAGGCCGCAGGTGAGGGGCTGGGACTTTCAAGATAGGGGAGATACCAGGGTTAGGACTGGGGCTACAGGGCTGGGGCCCTGGATCACTAGCAGTGAATACTACGGGATTCTGAAGGCACTTTCAGAATCGTGCCTTTACTTACCCACTTCACAGGTGGGGGAAACTACAGGAGCAGAGACCTCCAGCCCTTGATAGGGGTAAAAATGCCCAGAGTAGAAGGCCCAGGGACATACATAAGACAACAGAACACCCCTCTCTGCCACGGCTGGCAGAGACACAGCCAGAGGGAGTTTCTAGGACACAAGCCATAGGTGACCAAGGCCTCCAGGGGATGTGACTGTCACTGTTCTAAGACCACTGTCGTCAGAGCCACCCTGGGGGCCGAGCAACAGGAGAGCAGGGCGCACAAGAGTGGCCACCCAGGTCACTGCTAGCTTGCCGAAGGTCTCTAGGTCACCTGATGTCATACTCTCCATGCCCTACTTCCCAGCCTTGTCACTTCTGTTGCCACGAAGCAGCCATCAGTGGGGGGAGATGAGAGGTGCTCTGTGGAGGAGTTGTGGGTGTGGCTGGAACAGGAAACCTGGCACATGGGGGTCCTTTTGGCAGCCAGCAGGGAACCTGACTACCGCTCTCCTGCTCAGGGCACACATATGATCGTTCCATTATGGTGGATGGAGAAGAGGCATCACTCATGGTCTATGACATTTGGGAGCAGGTAAGGTGCAGGCCGAGACCTAGGGAAGGGTGGGAAGGGTGCCCTGCAGGTAGGGGCCTGCTGGAACTGGCAGCCTTGTAACCCGGGCATGAGAACTATTGGGCTCAGATGTGTGTTTGTATGTGTCCCCCCAGGATGGGAGCCGCTGGCTACCAGGTCACTGCATGGCCATGGGGGATGCATATGTCATCGTGTACTCAGTGACGGACAAGGGCAGCTTTGAGAAGGCCTCAGAGCTGCGGGTCCAGCTGCGGAGGGCGCGGCAGACAGATGACGTGCCCATTATCCTGGTGGGCAACAAGAGCGACCTGGTGCGCTCACGAGAGGTCTCCTTGGATGGTAAGCAGGGAGTGGGGTTGGAAAGGCAGGGAGATCCTGGCTGGGCTGAGGTCCTTCAATCTTGGCTCAACTCAAGTCCCTGGGGGCCTTCAGTGGCTAAAAATGTTCAGGAAGAAAACTTGGTGGGGGAGAAGGGGAGAGCTACTGCCCTCACACAGGACCCCAAAGGCAGGAGCGTGCCGGGAAAGGAGCAAATACACTAGGTAAGGTGGAAGCTGTTGCATGCTGCGCTGGGCCACCACAGGGCCCTCCTCTCCTGTCCCCTTTGGCCCTGACCTGACAAATGAGGGGTGAGGAGAGTGCAGGGACCCAGGCCAGACCAGTCTTGGTGTAGGCTTGCCCCTGAGGAGGATCCACCCTCCTGGGCTCAGCATCCTCTTCTGGCCCGAAGAACTGAGCTCCTTGGAGAAACCTAGCAGTGGCCTGGTGACACTCTTCCCACAATTCCACTGTTATATCATCATGATCTAACATCAAAACCATGAAACACTAAGCCTTCCAACGAAGTTCTCATTCTGTATTGCCTACTGCAGCACTTCCATGTAAATATCAGACTTTAAATTATTTCAATAAGCGAGTCTTCCTTTGTGGGCCCCTTAAATGCAGGCACACTGCCGCTGGGTGGCCCAGCAATGCCTGGGATCCTTCATACAGGAGCTAGGGTCTGTGTTTTTGGGGAGGACCCAAGGCTCCCCCTTCCCTTATCCACAGATTCCCAAGGAGTAGCTACCATGGGGTGGCCAGGGTTTGAGTGGGCTCCTCACCCACCCACCCTTTGTTTACTAGCGTGTGTCTGTCCCCACCCACACCAGAGGGCCGAGCCTGCGCTGTGGTCTTTGACTGCAAGTTTATTGAGACATCGGCTGCACTGCACCACAACGTCCAGGCGCTGTTCGAAGGTGTTGTGCGCCAGATACGCCTGCGCAGGGACAGCAAAGAGGACAATGCACGTAGGCAAGCGGGTACCCGGCGGCGAGAGAGCCTTGGCAAGAAGGCGAAGCGCTTTCTGGGCCGCATGGTAGCACGCAACAGCCGCAAGATGGCCTTTCGCGCCAAGTCCAAGTCCTGTCATGACCTCTCGGTGCTCTAGGCCCTATGGGCACTCACTTTGCTGTGCAGACAGATGGGCAGTTTGGTGGGCTGGCCCAGCCAAACCGCTCTAGGTGCCTCAGCTGGCTCAGACTCTTGGCAACCACCACCTCATGGTCATGGACAGACAGACAGTGCTGTGCAGGGAGGCAGCTCCCAGTGGCCACCAAGAGCTGGGCCCACAGAGATGTATGTGCAGGCCCATGTGTGTCCCAAGCAGCAGCCCTCGCCCAGCCCAATGGGCAGGACGTGTGTGGGGAGAGGACTCCACCTTTCTGCAAGCCTAGGGTGTGCATGCCCTGGAGGGAAGCTATTCAGTGCAGTGGCTATTTGTTTACATGCAGAGTTTTGTAATAAAGATTTATTTCCAGATAGGTCAAGGCTGTGAGCTCTGTGTGTTTCCTACTATCTTGGGGACTGCAGGAGCAGGAAGATATCCCAAAGTTGAGGGATGGAGGCTCAGTGCCCTATCTTTGTGCATGGTTCTGACTATCCTAACGTTTGGCCTTGTGGAGCCAGTTGGGTTAGAGGAGGCAGATGTGGGTTGGGCCCTGGTTGTGGGTCCAAGAAGCAGGAAGAGATACAAATCCCTCCCATCCTATGATCCCGATTCTTCTCTTGCACTGGAGCCTGGCATAGCCCAGCTGATCGAAGGTTCAGTCACCCCCACTGCATGTAAAGGAAACTGTAGCTGCCCTAGGGACCACACCCTGCCTAAGATCTCATAGCCAAACAAGAACCCTGAGCCTCGTTCCTGGGCTGGCGTCTTTGCCCTGCTTCCTCCTGAAGGGCTGGAAATCTGAGGTGGGGTAGACTTCCAAGACGCCCTGGTGGGGAAGGAGGTGTGGCTAGTGACTGAGGCTGGGCTACCAAGGTGGGGGGCTCACTGTTCTCTCCACTGCCAATTAGTGGACCAGTCAATTAGCATTGGCTAATAGGGTCTTGGTGGGAACAGCTTGGAGCCCTGCCTGCGTGGAAGGAGATTCCTTGCATTTGTGTGGGCTTGTGTGCGTGTTTGCTGATAGCTGGATGGGTACCTGTCTTCCCACCACCCTCACCCAGGAAGGGGAGCCCTCCCCAGCACAGGTGCCTGCTATCTACATCATTTCAGGAGCAAGTTCCCCAATTCGTAATGGCAGCTGAGGAACTGAAGCACTTCCTTGAGGTTGCAGAGGTAGAAGTGGCTGAGTGGGGACTGATGTCTAAGTCTGCTGTCTACAGAGCCTGAAGGCAGTCTGGAGCAAGGCTGGGGAGTGTCTGAGAAGGTTCTGGGCCAGGGTCCATACATTCCTTCCTTGGTTCAATTTATTCATTCCACAGACCCCTGGGTGTCCTCACAACCTGTTTAGAACACTGATTGCAGTTGTTCAATGGCAGGCTGGCATGTGAGGGGCACTCTGCAGTGTGTGGGACCTCTCTGACTAGGCCACATGCCCCCAGGCCAGTGTTACCTGCTCAAAGTTGCTGCTGCTCCCCACTTCCACCCTGCAGTGTTTCTCAAGGCATGTGGAGGGCGTGGTTTTCACAGAGTAGGTGAAGGTCCTGAGGTCTGAAGAAGAATCCAGGCCTTCCTGACTCTGCCACTTACTGGCTGTGTGATGTGAGCAAGCCACTCAGCATTACTGTGTATCAGTGCGTGACATGGGGACGATGCCCCCTTCAGAATGGAGAAGGTGGAATAATGAAGTTCCATGCCTGGAGCACTGCCAGGCTCATAGTAAGAGCCCAACACATGGGAGACCCCTTCGGCATCCCTACACTACACCTCTTCAGGCTGGGCTGCCGGCGGTGCCCAAGTGACCCTGAGGAAGGCACTCAGTGCATGACAGGCAAGGCTGGGGGCAGCTGAGGGGTCCCAGCCCAGCCTCCAGATACACACTGGGGAGAGCATGGGAAGCTCCAATGACAAGGAGGGACTGGAGAAGGAATCCCTGACCCTTCCTACACTCCCTCCTGGTCCCGGACTCCCAGGCTTCAGACGCTTCTCCTGGCTCCACTTGGCTGCCCTCACTGGGGGATGGGACCCTGGACAACTCTGCAATTCCCTCAAGGTCACCTGAGCTGGCTCAATCCTCTTTTCCTTCTCAGAGGGAGGAGGCAGTCTGTTGTCCCAGCCCTGTCCGTGTCCTGGGGCTAGTGTGAGCCCCTGGGGAGCCTTGGGCCTCTCATAGACTGCTTTCCCCTCCACACCGGTCCCACTGGCGGGTTGGTCTGGAGACCCAGGTACCCAGTTCATGCACTGCTCATCTACCCTTCAGGTGCAACCTCCAGTTCTACAAGCCAGACAGGAGCTGCAGGGCCAGGACATGGCTGTGTCCCTGATCTTCCCTGGAGAGGGTCCCAGTCTGATGGAAGAGACAGACAATGACATCTGGTGTCCTCTCTGCATTGATAGAGGCATCACAGGGCATGGAGGGGTTGAGGGTGGTGTATTCCCAGAGGAGAGCCCTGAACAAGCCTTCGGAGCCTAGGGAAGGTTTCCTGGAGAAGGGAATATTTGAGTTGGGTACTGAAGTCTGAGCAGGTGTTCACCAGACAGATGAAGGGGTGAGAAGGGCATTCCAGACAAAAAGAACAGAGTAGGCCAAGGTGGAGCTACACGTGATGGTTCATGGGGGAGAGGTGGGGTTGAGTCTGGAGCCACAGAAAAAGAAATAGGGTCCATGCCCAGAAGACCGAGAAGTACCCACTGGGCTGTGTCGGGGTGGGAGGAGTGCCAGGACAATGATCTCCCCACTCCTGGGGCTGGCAGTCACAGCCGCTGAGCAGCCCCCAGCTTTCCGAAGTCAATGAGTAACTTGGGAGGCTGGGCAAGGCCAGACCACTGCTCTGGGCCCAGTGGTGTTTTCCACTCCCGAGCAAGTGTGACTGGACCGCCTACCTGCTCAAGAGTCCACCCTGCTCTACTCCACCCGTCCTGGCCTGGCCAGTGCTCCCTGGGAAAAGAGCCCTCCCGCCTGGCAGCTGGACCAACAGAAGCAGCCTTAGGCACCAGCCGGTGAGGGCCCAGGAGCAGAGGTGGGTTGTGCTGAGGCTGGGGCTGGTGGGTGGGGAGGAGAAACACTGCCTTGTCCTGCTGTCATCCAGTGAAAAATTCCCAGGAGGGGTTGGAGTGCTCTGTGTGCCCAGCTCCATGCAGAGTGCTGGGAAATGCAGAAATGAGAGCAGGGCTCCTGCCCTGAGGGAACTCTGTGCCTGAAGGATGGGAGTGGGGGGAAGAGCAGTCCTGGAGATCCTGAACCACAAGCGCTATGTTCCAGGAGGAATTGTTCTGGGGTCAGGTCCTCCGTGACCTTGGTCAGAATCTGCCCTTCAGGCCTTGCCTCCTGCAACATGAGGCAACTGCAGGAAGTGACCCTCAGAGTCATCAGGGTCTTTCAGCTTCAAACTTTTTGTGATTTGGGGGCTACTGGGAATCACCACGTGGGGATCTGTGAGCTGGGGAGGCTGTGGCAGGAAGGAGACAAAGGTCTGGAGGTGAAACTCCCATGATCCTTGTGGGGAGAAGAATGAAGAGGCAAGGTGGCTGGTCCTGGGGGCCTTGATGGGTCTGGTGGAGGATGTGGTGCTACCCTGCAGAATCTAGGTGCTACCCCTCAGGCCCTTCTAAGGGGTGGAAGAGGAAGTCTGTCTGCCTTGAAGTTCGCTGGCTATGTGTACAAAATGGACTTAGGCAGAGGACAAGGGTAGGAGTGGGTGGGGGCAGTGTTTGAGTGGGTGGGATGGGGAGGGAAAGCTCAGAGAGTTGCTGGGGCAGCACAGAAGGACGAGACAGGAGGAGGCCTGGCTCCCTGCCCTACAGGTGTAGCAGGAGGTCTAGCTGGAAGAAGGAGGGGCAGTTGCACCCGTGGGGCTTAGGGAAGTCAAGGCTTGGGGCTGAGTAGGGATGAGGGGAGGAATTCTTCCTAGGGGGAGGTTGATGAGACAGAGGCCCTGCCCACCAATCTGGGCTGAGCCCTTACTGCCGTGTCCCTCAGGCCTGTCCTGACCATGGTCCCTGCCTGCCTGTGGCTGCTTTGCCTCTCCATCCCCCAGGTGAGCTGGGCCCTGCTCCTCTCCTTCAGGTTGGCCTTGGGTGTTGGCACCCTTGCCCCGACTCCACCTGGACCGGTCTCACTGACCGTGGATGGCAGTAGTTGGGGGGCAGTCAGAGCTGGCTGTAGGCCTGCTATGGGATCAGGAGGTCAAAGGTCAGAAGGTGGAGGGGCTAAGGTCTGGCTGGGCCCAAGGAAAGGGCAGAAATTCCCCTTCTCTGGCAGGTCCCTGCACCCACCGCAGGAAGACAGCCCAGAGACAAGGTGAGAACCTTCCCACAGGCTCTCCCCAAGGCCCAGCCTGCAGAACTATATCTGGAAGTCCCGGAAAACTATGGTGGAAATTTCCCTTTGTATTTGACCAAGGTGAGCCTGAGCTCTGGGTGGCCTACCCTCCCTGCAAGCCCAGCCTACCCTACCTCCAACACTCCTTTCTCTTTCTTGCTCTGGCTCTCTTTTAACCCTGCTTTCCAGGGAGTATGTGGTACAGTGTGAATAAGTCACAAGATTTTAATCCCAGAAGAAGGTAGGGCTTTAAAGAATGAAGTATTGGTGGTAGGGTTTCACGTTTTAGAAAGAAGGGCAGGAAGTACTGGGAAGCATCAGGTGTTGGCGAAAGAATGCTGGCTTTGAATCTCAGTCCTGTTACTGGTTGCATGACCTCAGGCAGGTGTTAGCCCACTCTGACCCTCAGTTTCCCCATAGGAAATGGTGTCATTGGGTGGAGGAGGTAACCTCCTGGCCTAGCCCCGACTTCCTTCACCTCTGCTGTCCCACCAGCTGCTGCTGCCCCGTGAGGAGGCTGGGGGCCAGATTGTGCTGTCGGAACACTCAGGCATGGCGACTGAGAGCCCCTTTGCTGTCGATCCAGAGTCTGGCTTCCTGCTGGTGACCAGGGCGCTGGACCGAGAGGAGCAGGCGGAGTACCAGCTGCAGGTACAGCTGGGCCAGGTGTAGGGAAGAGCAGCGAAGGCAGAGCAGGGCGCTAACTACTATTCCCTGCCAGGTCGCCCTGGAGACTGAGGAGGGACATGTCTTGTGGGGCCCGCAGTTTGTGCTTGTGCGTGTGAAGGATGAGAATGACCAGGTGCCCCATTTCTCCCAGGCCATCTACAGAGTTCAGCTGAGCCAGGGCACCAGGCCTGGTGAGTGTCCAGGGTAGCCAGCTCACAGCAAGGTCAGGTGGGTACTGGTGTGAGAGCCGTGGAAGAAGAGATGGCCAGAGAGTCGGCATCAGGACGGGGCAGCCAGGGTCCAAGCTGTGCCCCCCATTTCTGTCCCATCCTGTGCTCTGCCACCCCACTTAGAGGTCTCAGAGGAGCCCCAGCCACTTCTTTCCTCAGTCTGCTCATCTGAAAAGTGGTGTGAAAAGCTCACCTCCAGAGTTCTGATATAATGATGGGCGTGGAAGGAAGTACCAGGGAGAGATAGGGGAGACACAGGGGACTCTCCCACCGCTTCACCCCTTATTGTTTGCCCTCTCCTTACACACCAGGCATTCCCTTTCTCTTCCTTGAGGCTTCAGACAGGGATGAGCCAGGCACAGCCAACTCAGATCTCCGCTTCCACATCCTGAACCAGGCCCCGGCCCAGCCTTCCCCAGACGTGTTCCAGCTGGAGCCTCAGCTGGGGGCTCTGGCCCTCAGCCCTGAGGGTGAGCCTGAGCTGGGTGTGATGGGGAGGGAGGGGCAGGGAAAGCTGGGGAAGGCGGCTTTTCAGTGGTAATAGGAGGATGGGGTTGGATCTGGAGAGAGAAAGAAGGAAAGAGCATTCTAGGTGGAAAAAGTAGCAAGGCAAAAGGCCATGCTTGAACCATGCGTGGAAAGTTAAGAAATGGTGGCACTGGAGTGCATCAGCCCTGTAATCTGGAGACAGGACAGGAGAGGCCTGAGGGGATGCAGAGAACTTTTCCCTAGGATATTGCTGGGAGACTTACAGTCTGATGGCAAGAGAGACCTGGACCTGGGAGTCCAGACAAGAGACGTGGGCTGGGGATGGAAAGAAAAGCCAATCATACACCCAGCAAGCCAGCCACCCATTTACCCATCTATCACCCAATCACCTATGCAGTCCATCTGTCCAAATATCCATCCAATGAACCCATCCACACACACAAATTTGCCTCCATCTTACATCCCTCCCAAGCTCTGTCCATCCACCATTCATTGTGTGGATAGATATGGAAGTGATTTTGCTAACTCCCAAGTCCTGGCTGGATCCTCACAATGGTGCCAAAAGTCTTTCTCATCCTTTGAGCACCTTCCGTATGCTGGGCTTAGTGTTTGACACCTTGCTGAGAAGAACGCCCTAGACCCCTGTTCAGCTGACCACCCTGCCCCTTCTAGGAAGCATCAGCCTAGACCAGGCCTTGGAGGGGCCCTACCAGCTGTTGATTCAGGTCAAGGATATGGGTGACCAGGCCTCAGGCCACCAGGCCACAGCCACCATAGATGTCTCCATAGTAGAGAACACCTGGGTGCCCCTAGATCCTGTCCATCTGGCGGAAAATCTCAAAGTTCCATACCCACACCACATTGCCCAGGTGAGTAAGTGGCTGTCAGAGGCTGAAGCAGCCCAATAGAATGTGTGGCTAAGCCTGAGTCTCATGGAAATTTGGGAGGTGGGTCTGGGGCCAGCTTAACCCCTGTTCCTCCCTATCTATACTCTTCCCCATCAGTTCCCATCAGTTCCTATCACAGACTGGGGCGTCCAGGGCCCTAGGACCAAGCCCACAGCTTCTCACCGGCTGTCCTCTGGCAGGTGTGACTCTGCTCTGACCTGAGTTTGCCCCAGGCTTCCTCAGGAAGAACAGCTGCCACCTCCCTGCTGCCATGGGGATTGTCACCCAGACCAGGAATGTCTCAGGCCTCCTCGAGGAATGCCCTGGGGTCAGGCCCAGCCTGAGAGGGCAAAGAATAAAACCTGGTCATTCAGATAATTTGGGCAGAGTCTGGGCTTGGACCAGGGTAAGGCCACTGTGGATTTGCCCCAAACAAAAGGGCTCTACACTACCTGGACTCCGGAGAGGATAGCAGCTTGCCTGGGGTCACACAATAGTTGAGATCCATGCTCCCCCCATCCCCAGGAACAGTTGAGGTGTAAGGGCTGACATGGGCTGGTCCTGCCCCTCATCCTGGGGTGCCCGTATTCTGTATCCCCTTCCCAGGTACACTGGAGTGGGGGTGATGTGCATTATCACCTGGAGAGCCAGCCCCCTGGGCCCTTTGATGTGGATGCAGAGGGGAAATTCTATGTGACCATGGAGCTGGACCGAGAAGCCCAGGCTGAGGTGAGGTGAGGGGGAAACCAGGAGGGCAGACTGAAGGGCGCTTGGTCACCGTCCAGTTGGCTTCTGGGGCGTCACATCACCCACAGGCACTGAGGCAGTGGAGGAGAGCCCAGAAGAGCTAGAACTAGCCACTGGAAGGGAACCCAGCCCCAGCCCAGGCTGGGGCTGCCCTTGGCCTTCATCTGAAGCTCCCACTGCTCACTACAGTACCTGCTCCAGGTG
Source organism: Smutsia gigantea (assembly GCA_032199065.1). Taxonomy (NCBI): domain Eukaryota; kingdom Metazoa; phylum Chordata; class Mammalia; order Pholidota; family Manidae; genus Smutsia; species Smutsia gigantea. The sequence continues at coordinate 30,784 of JAVSCE010018771.1, forward strand.
CGGGCTCAGAACGCCCATGGTGAAGACTTCGCAGACCCTCTAGAGCTGCAGGTGGTGGTGATGGATGAGAATGACAATGAGCCTGTCTGCCCCCCGCACAGCCCAGCAGTCAGCATCCCTGAGCTCAGCCCCCCAGGTGTGCTACGGGCCTTCAGGAGACGGGGGAGGGTGAAGTCCCTGTGAACCATGCCATCTGGCTCTTCTTGGGGGCAGGGGCAGCATCAGGCCCCTCCATCAATATTCCCCCAACACACACACACACACACACACACACACACACACACACACACACACACACTCACACACACACACATGCACCTTCAGGTTCAGCCCAGCACAAAAGAGGACTGGCTGAACTAAAACTTCTAGGCTGGGCCATGGTCCCACCAGGTGGGGTGCTGTCTCTGCAGGCACCAAGGTGACTAGGTTGTTGGCAGAGGACATGGATGCCCCCAGTTCCCCTAACTCCCATGTTGTGTATCGGCTCCTGAGCCCTGAGCCTGAGGAAGAGGCAGAGGGGAGGGCCTTCGAGCTGGAGTCCTCCTCTGGCAGTGTGACGCTGGGGACTGCCCACCTCCAAGCTGGCCAGAACATCCTGCTTCGGGTGCTGGCTGTTGACCTAGGAGGAGCAGAGGGCGGTAAGTGCCCTGAGGGTGATGGGGGCCCTGCCCCTCTATTCCTGTCCTGGCCTTCCCAGCATGCCCTCCCCTGCCTCAGGTCTCAGCAGCACATGTGAGGTTGCTGTCACAATCACAGACATCAATGATCATGCCCCTGAGTTCACCACTTCCCAGGTAAGCTGGAGCAGGGGAGGGACCTTGGAGTGGCATTGATGGGGGTTCACAGCCTCTCCCCATCTCTCCAGATTGAGCCTGTAAGCCTCCCTGAGGACGCGCAGCCTGGGACTCTGGTGGCCACACTCGTGGCCACTGATGCTGACCTTGAGCCTTCCTTCCGCCTCATGGACTTTGCCATTGAGGCAGGGAATGTGGAGGGGACCTTTGGCCTGGATTGGGAGCCAGACTCCAGTCATGTCCAACTCCTACTCCTCAAGGTAAAGGGCTGGGGGTGAGGAGGGAACACATGTGTACCCACATGCATGCACAAGTGTCCCACGCCCCAACACACAGTGAGCCAGGCCCCACTGGTTCCAGAACCTCAGCTATGAGGCAGCTCCAAGTCACAAGTTGGTGGTGGTGGTACAGAGTGTGGCAGAGCTCGTGGGGTCAGCCCCCGGCCCCGGAGCCACAGCCACAGTGACGGTGCTGGTGGAGAGGGTGGTACCACCCCCCAAGTTGGACCAGGAGAGCTATGAGACCAGCATCCCAGTCAGCGCCCCAGCCGGCTCCCTCCTGCTGACCATCCAGCCCGCAGACGCCATGAGCAGTCCTCTCAGGTGAGCTGAAGCCCAGCCTGGCTGGGTTGGACCTCCGCTGCTCCCCAGCAATGACCCCCCAGGGTCTCAGAAGGAACTCACATTATCTATGGCCTGGAATATTCTTCAAACCATGGCTAATGGCAAGGTTGTGAGTCTTGAGGGGAGAGGGGAGGACGAGGGCTGGATAAGCTGGACAGGGGTGTTTGCATCCCAAGAAAGCTCAGATGCCTCCCATGCCATCTTGGACCAGGCCCTCCTCAACCTCCCACCTAGATTGGAGCATACACAAAGCTGTTCCCAGGCTCTGGCCCCATCCTGGCCCCTTTGTGGGGTGACCTGGGACTAGTGGAGTTGAGCCAGGCCCTCCAGGCTCTGACAGTCCACCCCACAGCCCATGGTATCTGTGGTTCAATCCCTGTCCCCTGACAAGCCCCTGAAGCTAGGGAGAGGGTCGAGGCACTCCCGGGCCCTGCTGCACCCCCGAGCCACAGAAAGAATGTGGAACTTGAGCAGGCCACATGGTCCTGGGGGGAGTCTCTGGGCAAGAGCCCATATATGATCCCAGTGCCTTCCTATCTCCCATCTTTTCTGGGCCTCAGGTTCTCCCTGGTCAATGACACAGAGGGCTGGCTCTGCATTGAGGAGGTCTCTGGGGAGGTACACACGGCGCGGCCCCTGCAGGGTGTTCAGCCTGGGGACATGTACACGGTGCTGGTGGAGGCCCAGTATGCAGGTATGGCCAGGCAGCAGTGGGGACCTCCGGGAGGGAGAGCAAGCTTCCCACAGACAGATGGGGAGGACTGCGCTTCCTCCCTGGGGCCCTTGCTGGCATCCATTCTGCCTCAAACAGGAAGGAGGGATGAAGGCTGGGTCCAGGGTCCCTCTTGGAGAATGCCTGGCCTTTGCTTTCCCTCTCAGACCATACTTCGTGCCAGATGCTTGCAATGCCTCTTAGCCCCAGAGGGCCTTTCAGGGTATTGGCTTCAGACACAGGCTGGAAACAGAGGATGCTAGGCTGGGCAGCTGGAGGGAGGGCAAGAGGCTGGGACAGGTGAGGCAGGAAGTGAGCCTGAGTGGGACATTAAGCATAGGTGTGGAGGACTCTGCATGACACTTTGACAGGATGGAAAACCAGCCCAGGGGTGGATGTCAAGGAAATGGGCTTCAGCTCTGAGCTGGGCTGTCCTGTGGTGCAGGACAGACCCACAGATATGAGCTTCTTTACAGTCAAGGCATCTTCACCTTGTAGGGCCCTGGCACCAGCAGTAGGGGTGGGTGAGGGGTGGTGAGGGCGAGCTTGGCATCAGAAAGGCACAGAAAGGCCTGGCAGCTATTTGGAAAGTGGAAGGGCAAAGTGCATGTAGGGAAGAGACTGGTGTACGGATGCTGTTGGGGGTGGAGAGGAGAGGTGGTGTGGAGGGACATGCCAGGGTCTCTGCAGGGTGAGACCGATGGGCTGGGCCAACTCAGCACCGCCTCCTCCTCAGATGAGCCAGCACTGAGCACCTCTGCGACACTCATGATCTACTTCCTGAAGGCCCCCTCTGCCCAGGCCCCATCTCTGGCCCCCATGCCTGCCCGACACCTCTGCACCCCCCGCCAGGATCATGGTGTGGTTATCAGTGGACACAGTGAGGACCCTGACCAGGCCAGCGGGCACGGTCCCTACAGCTTTGCCCTTGGTCCCAACCCCGCAGTGCAGCGGGATTGGCACCTCCAGGCTCTCAATGGTGTGTGGGGTGGGGAGAGGAAGAGGCTGTGGCCAAGGTGGGGTGGGAGGGGTGGCACTTGGAAAGGAGATGCCCTTCCATCTTGGGGGTGGGGGCCAGGCCTAGGGGGAGCAGCTCCCAGAGGGCCTGTCCAGGCTCATGACTGTGCACTGCTGTGTCTCCAACAGGTTCCCATGCCTACCTCACCCTGGCTTTGCATTGGGTGGAGCCACGTGAACACACAGTCCCTGTACTTGTCGGCCACAATACCCAGATACGGCAGCTCTCCGTCCGAGGTGAGGCCAGGGGCTCAGTGTGGCCTGTAGTTCCTGAGCGACCTATTGAGATGCAGGGTACGAATGCATGCAGACTCACAAGGACAGCATATGCCTGTGCACACCCACCCATCTGTGGCTAGGCACACACACAGGAGTATGAACCCCCCCCACACACACACATGAATCATACTATGCACAAAAACGTGCACATTAGCCAGCAGCTGGTCTGGACTGGAGCTGGAAAGCCCTCCCCTCCTCCGCCGCCCTTACTTTCCCTCTCTCCCTTTCCCCCAGTGATCGTGTGTCACTGTAACGTGGAGGGGCAGTGCATGCGCAAGGTGGGCCGCATGAAGGGCATGCCTACGAAGCTGTCAGCAGTGGGCATCCTCGTGAGCACCCTGATGGCAATAGGTAATGGAGGCCCGGCCCCGTGTGGGGGAGGGAGGTGGATGGTCAGAGCTACAGCCTCCAGGTAAACAGTGCCCTGTGCTTTGGTGCCCCAAGGGCTGGAGGAGGACCCCCCACAACTCTCCTAGTTATCACAGTCATCGTGGTCATCACTGATGACAACGCTTTACTGCGTTATTACACTTGGACGTGTATCAGGCCCTATGCCAAGCATAGGATGATTGCAATGAATCCTCCCTACAACCTGTAAGGTAGATATTGGCATCTCCCCATCTTCTAGATGAAGTCACCGAAGCTCAAAGAGGTTAGGTGACTTATCCAAGGCTACACAGCCAGAGTGGGCAGAGCCCAAGTCTTTCCATCCTGCCTTCAGTCCAAGCCTTCCTCTCCAGCCCCTTGATTTCTTTAGCCCCCTAAATTTTCCCCTGGCTGTTTTCTCTTTTTTTTTCGTTGGTTCTAGCACAATACTACAATGTGTCTACTCTCAGGGGTCCATGGGAGCAACTCACTGGCTCCCAGATGACCTCCATCCAAAGTATTCCCCAGAGAAGGGGACTTTGAAGGCCTTCTGGGCAGCCTCCAGAGGGCAGAGGCCCAGCAGGCCCAGCAATCAGGCTTTTTCAGACACCAGCACCACAGAGTCCCAGCCTCAGGAATGCTGTCTAGGAAACTGCTTCCTTATTAAGCCACTGCATATAGCAGGGTATCCTTGTGGTGGAAAAGTCCCATAGCCCCTTCTGACGGCTGATCCTTCCCTCAGGCATCTTCCTTATCCTCATCTTCACCCACTTGACCCTGGCAAGGAAGAAGGACCTAGATCAGCCGGTGGACAGCATGCCCCTGAAGGCAGCAGTTTGAATGGTCCAGGCAGTCCCGCCTGGGAGCTTAGGCGCTGGCTCCATTGGGACCCACTGGGAGGGGGCCAGCACTGCAGGTCCACGTGATTCACCTGCTCTGGGGTGGAGGTGACATCACCAGGCATGTCTGCAGAGCCTGGACACTGACTTGGTGGGCTGCCCATGGAAGTGTTCTAAATGGCAGCATTTTGTCCAATAATAAAGCCTCAGAGAGCTGGGCATGAGCTCTAAAGAACTGGTGGGCCTGTATCTGAATGTCATGTGCATGTGTGCATTACCTGTGTCCACCTGCCCCTTCACCCCTTCCTTGTCTCCTGCTATACAGAAAGGGTGTGGGGACAAACCTGGGATCTCCACATGAAACATCATATAGGCTGTTGGTGAGAACTGAGGTTGGAGCAAGGTGGATCATTTCCATGGGCATTTGGAGACCACTGGCTGCAGACCCTGGATGGGTCAGCTGTCTAGATAATAGCTGAAAGGGTGTTCTTGAAAGTGTCATTTCTGTGTTTTCCTGGACATCGTATTTGCTATGGGAGAGTACCTAGTGAGTCCATGTGCTCACACTCGTGTCTCTGTGCACCCACCATAGGGGTGGGCAGAAGGCCCTCAGTCTCAAGAGGGGTCTGAGGAGGAATCATGATGGCCCCACGGGGGAGAATAGGAGAGGTGAGCCTGGCGGTGGGTCCTTCTGCCCCAGTGGGGGCCCCACGGCAGCTTTGGGTCTCACACACAGGCTGGTGAGCGTACCAGGGATCTGCAGAGAATCAGAGAAGGGGGGTCACTCAGCAGGACAGCACTGCGGTGGGACAGGAACACCCCTGGCTCATCCTGGAGCTGCCCCTGCCCCAGGGGAATCCCTTCCCCTGGCCTAAGATTAAGCACGGTGCCCTGCCGAACCCTGGCGACACCTCCAATCCCTGTCCCTTGACCTACCCCAGACACAGGCTGATCCCCACACCCCTAGCCCAACAGTTTTTGGGGAACCAGGGTGAAACTTGCCTCTGAGCTGATGATGGTAAATCACGGGGAAAGGAGGAAAACAGTCTCTGTGGGGCCCAGGCCCTATTTTTAGGAGATAATCTCTCCACTCCGGCAGATTTTGTGGGATGGGGGCCAAGCCCAGCCAAAAGAGACTGGGTGGGGCGGGCATCCTGGCTGGCCTGAAGGAGCCTGGGTGGCTCAGCCAGGATCCCGAGCCCAGGAATGGACTCTGAGGCTGGTCCCAGCCATCTTGGGCCCAGGCCCGCCCAACTAGACTGCTGTGGTCCAAGAAGAGCTTCCTACCCCTGTTCAAGGATCCTCTGCTTGGTCTGTACCCACCCAGAAGTCTTCAGGGTGCAAAGCTCTTCAAAGGCAGCATCTCATATAATCTTCCCATCAACTTGGGAGGGCCAGATTGTTGGCCCCACTTTTCAGTGGAGGATTTTGAAGGCAAAGGAGGTTAAGGGCTGCAGTGGGGAGTCTTGGAAGCAGGACACAAGATGGGACTGTCTAGACTAGGTTCGTGTTCCTCTCCAGAGGTGCCCACAGCCTTCAGATGGTCTCTGCTTCCATGAGATCCCCCAGAAGGGCCTTAGAGATCACCCAGGCCAGCTCCTTCTCATAAAGCTGGGAAAGTGAAATGCAGAGAGTTTGGAGGGACCTTTCCAAGTTCACCCAGCCAGGGAGGCAGCACCTGAGCCAGAACCCTGGAATAAGCCTGCTCTCTGGGTACTTGTTCCAGATGGATAGATGGGTGACCAGGTTGGGGGGTGGGTGAGTGGATGAACGATGGGTGGGTGAGCAGGTGGGCGGGGCACCAACAAAGGAAAGAATGGTTGACAGGATACCAGGGCAAATTAAGGCATCTGCCCTAGTCTGAGGCCTTCTTTCCTTGGCCTGGAGGCTAGGACACTCTCTGGTGGTGTGAGTGTTGGGGCTGACCACAAGGCCCACAATCCCCAAGGATATGGGTTCACTTTCCCCGAGCATCTGCAGCCATAAGTCTGTCCTGTGATCCTCAGCCTATTCTATAGAGGAAGGTGAGAGGCAGAGACAGATGTGGCTTTTCTGGGGTCACAGGAGAGAAACATGAAGCTGGCACTGGTTTGTGGACTTGGGGGTGGGTCAGAAAGTGCTTGTAAAAATTCGCACTAGTGAGGGAGGCCCACTCTGCAGGCAAGGCCTAGCCCTGGCTCGGGGAAGGTGGGGGATAACCGGTTGTTCAGTGGGGGTAAAAGAACATGTGATCCATACTCTGCCTCATCCTTGCTGTGTGTTCCCAGGTGAGTGGCTTTACCTCTCTGAGCTGTGGTTTATTTGCTGATAAGATGGGCTTCACTGTAATGGTGCTGATGGGAGGACACATGAGACAATGCCCACAAAACACATTTAGCGCAGTGCTGGGCACATAGTAGGAGCTCAATAAACATGGCTTTCCCTGGTCCACAGACTGTGCGGTGTACTCCCCACAGATGCCTACAGCCACACACTTTTATACACTCCTCAGAGGCCCCATGAGAGGCTTTTAGGAAGGCGTGTGAAGAGGAGCCCCAACTCCAGCCCCAGCATGGCCCTGCGGGTGGCCCTGGGCAACCACCCCTCCAGCCTTGGCACCTTACCAGCCCAAGGTTCTCTCTTGGGGGATACTGAGGGGTTTTACGGGGCTCAGCCGGGCCTGCAGCTGGAGGGAGTTGTGGGGTCTGCCTGGGTGGGGAGCTCATGCCCGCCCCTGCCCCAGGCCCCTTCCAGGGCACAGTGCCAGATCAAAGGGACCCAGCACCGAGGATTGGGAGGCGGGCTCGGAAAGAATGTAAACATGAGGATATTTTTAAACTTTTTCCAGCCCCAGTGATTAGGGCTCTTGAAACAAGAGGCCCAGAAGTTAGTCTGACCCTCACTCAGAAAGAAAGGAGCAGTCTGGGGACCTCCGATACCCCCCACACCCACATCCACCTGTGCCCACCCAGGGCTCTAGCCTGGGCGTCAGGGCCGCTCCTCTGATCCCTGCTCACAGATGTCGTGCTGCTGGGGGACAGTGTGTTTCTAATGAGGGGCCTTGGCGACCTGGGGGACCCAAAGGATTACAGGGGTTGTGGGGGCCTTCTTGGCAGGGCTAGTGTCAACAGAATGAGCTTGGGGACCCATTGGCAGCCCTGTCACTCCATGAGGTGCATGCGTGCCTGCACACGTGTGTGTCTGTGGGTGTGTAAGTGTATTCAAGGTGTGCATGTGGTGCTATGTCACAGCGTGTGAGCGCGCCGGGAGCTCACCTCAGCTCCTCCTTCCTCCCCTGCCCCTCCCCCTGGAGCTCCTTGTGGGGTTGGAGACACATGAGGACCAGAGTTGGCTTGAGGGTGTAGGGGAAGAGAACAGGAGGAAGATGAGGGCAAGGGGGCTGGGAGCGGAGGGCTGGGGAGGCTGGGGGAGGTCCCAACCCCCGTGCAGTGGGTCGGGGTGTGAGAGCTGCAGGGGCCACGGCCCTGTGACAGGGGATTCAGCTCCCTTGATTGCTCCCATGTGTCACGGTGGCTCAGGAGCTTGGACACAAGGTGTCCTAGATCTCCCTTCTTCCAGGTCACAGTGAAGCTCACCCTGGGCTCCATGGCGACAGCCTCTTCCCCCGAGTGATGCAGCCGCCCCCACACATTCCTGTGACGCAGTGGAGCACACCAGCAGGACCGTCACAGGAAGACTCCCAGAGAGGACTCAGCCACAACACGGCCCCCTGACCCTGTGATCGTATGCCAGGGACTCCCACACCCTTACCCTATCCACATCCCAACTGACCAGGAAGTCAATGGTGCAGAGTTCACAGGGGCATTCAGTTGCCATGACAGCAAGGGGCCCTAACCCCAGGAGAGGACTTGCTGGCTGGTTCCCATGCTTCAGAGGCTGCTGTGCCTCCTTGTCCTGCTCATGGGCCCAGAGAGGGACAGTGGCCAGCTCCAGGTCACACAGCTCCTCAGTGGAAGGCAGGGCTCCGGCCCTAGGCCAGGATTAGCTGGGTGGCATGCTCCCCTCCAGAGCCCTTCTGCTGAGGCAGCAGAGACAGAGGATGAGGCTTGGTGTTATATCATGAGATATCGCGGGATTTCCCAGGCAGTGGGGGAGCCCCCTGGGGCTGCAGCTAATGGGGAGGGGGACCTGGCAACTAGTTCTCCACCCGAGGGCTGGAGCTGCCTGCCGAAGACATTGCTGTCTTGTCCGGGCGTGCCTGCCCACTTACTGGGTTGTTGCTATTCTTACCCGCTGGGTGGTGGTGGCAGGGTCAGAGATAGTGGCTGGGAGGGACAGAGTCATGAGCACCAGCCCCTTATCTGACACATTCCCTGGAAACTTGGCAGGGGCTGCCAGGCTCTGGGGGCCTGGGCAGGGGGGTGGTGAAGTGGTCACAGGGGTGGGTGGCAGGTGGGCTCACCCAGGGCAAGACCCTGCACTAGCTGCCTCACCAGCAGCAGGCAAGGTCCTCTCAGAACTGACCCAGGGGTTTCCAGTGGGGTTTCTTCTCATGTGCTCATCAAGACCCTCAAGGCATCCTCAGCTTCCTACCCACTCCAACCCAGAATGAACCACCTCTGAGCCTTCCATGCCTCAGAAGACAACGTGTTGGTTTCCCAGTGAGGCCATGGGCAGGGACTGCCTCTATGGGAAGAGCACTGTGAGCCACCGCCCGGCCCACTTTCAGGCTGTGTGACCTTGGGCAAGTCGCTTCCCCTTTCTGAGATTTAGTTTCTTCAGTTCTTTCCTGGGCTGTTGTAGGAATGACAAAACTCAACAGTTGGGAAGTTGGGCAAAGGGCTGCAAACATGTATGTGTGCATGTGTTTGTGTGTCTGTACACACATGTGCACTCAGGGGTGGAGGACAGGATGGGGAGAGGGAGACACATAGGTCCCCCACCTTGGAGACTCCCGCCCCACGGATTTTCCATTGGCACGTCTGCACCCTCTCCCCTAAAATAGGCCCTACGAGCCGTGTGCGACAGAGCCCAGACTGAGGGGACTTTTTTTAGTTGCACTTTGATTGTCAGCTCTCAAACTGCCACTATTTCAAGCCCCAACGCCTGGAGGACTAGTGCCAAGTGGGGGCTTGGGTCAGCTCAGTGCGCCTGGCTGTCTCCCCAAAGGCATCCCCGAGGGGGCCAGCCATGCCCTCTCACTCCCAGCGCTGCTGGCAGAAAAAGTACAGCTTCCCCTGTGCACTGGGCCTAGGGGCTCATCTGTCCACCTCCAGGAGAGCTGCAGACCTGGCAAAAATCAGCCTCATTTATAGAGCTTACCCGTGGGCCACTGGCAACCGTGCCAAGAGAGGAGCACGTTATGAGGATTAACTGAGATAATACAAGCAAAGCCCTTACTTAGCACAGGAACTGGCACATAACTGGCCCTCAGCTACTACTATTATCATCATTTCAGCCACAGTCAGTCTTGTTTTTATTATTACAGTAACATTTTTATCATGTTTCCTTCCAGTCTTTCTTCTATGCATTTATCTTATGTTGCTGAACTCAAGTCTCAACACTTCTGCCCTGACACACCTGATTTCAGCAAAAAGGAGCACCTCCAAGTTAGCTGGGCGTCCTGTGCATTTCTGGGCCCCACCCACAGGGATCATCCCTCAATAAATGGCCTTTGGGGTCTGTGACCCCGGAGATTGTATGTGACCTTTCAGAGTTGTCTGTGGTATGCCCACAGCTTGTCATCTCCTCAAATGCCATCAAACATGCCCCATAGGATTCTAGGGTCCCAGATTCTGAAAACAAGTTCTAGATGCTGGATCCCTTGATGGCCTCTGCACCTGGATTTTAGAACCCTCTGGCTGGAACCTAAGGAAATGGGCTTCTTTCCAACTATTCAGGTGCCTAAGATTTGGCAATGGGTCTGAGGACAAATGCATGTTCTTGGCTTCCTGGTCATAGTGTGGGGGTGGGAGGAGGTTAAATGTTGCCAAGACCTGGGAATGGGGTGGGTCCCAGATTCTGGGAAGTGGCTGGACAGGGAGAGTGACTTCCCCTTCTTTGCTGGAGTCATTTCCCAGCAAGGCAGCAGGGTTAGTTGGGGTTGGGGGTCACATGTTCCACTCTTGCCCAAAGTGACTACTGCACAAGATGAGGCTTCCTTGTTACCCTAAAGACAAAAATAGGTCCCAGGTGATGGGCAACAATCCATGCCCAGAACCACCTGGGTTATTCTGAGAGTGGCAGGCATGGGGCCAGGTCTGGCTTGGTCAAGCAGGATGGAGCTGGAAGTGGCATCCTCAGCCTGTGGGTTCGCCCTGCCTTTCCAGAATCCTGAATGGGGTGGGGAACTAGAACCATATGCAGGCTGACCCTTGTGAGGTGGGCCTGGAATCCTGACTCAGCTAGGTGACCTTGGGCCAGCCACTTGGCATCTCTGAACATCAACTTCCTTCTCAAAAGATGGACAACTTGATCCCTGTTTCTCAGGGTGGATGGGAGAACTCTGTAAGCTGACAGGTGGTGCTCAAAAGATGTGCATTATCTCTACTCAGCTGTCACAGAGTGCAAGCCCAGGGGTCCTATATAGCCTAGCTACCAAAAGGCCCCTTCTCCACCAGTCTGAAGGAGCCAGAATCAGGCACGAAGGCATGTTTCTGGAAGGTCTTGTGGGGATTTTCCAGGAACAACTCCATCCAGCTGGAGAATTCCATTCCCAACCCTGCTGCCCAGGGCTCAGGCTAAGGAGGGCATACTCCGGCTCATTCCAGTTCTGCCCATCTTCTTCTCCTTGCCTACAAAGCCTGAGTCAGGGTGGCCCACACCATATTCTCTCACTGTTTGCTGTGGAGTGTGAGGGGCCTAAAGCTCTGAGGCCCCCTTCAAGATCCTGACACAGAACAGTGCTGAGGGTCCTCTCCAGATCTCTCATCCCTTCCAGGGTCCCTCCCTTTCCTTCATCCAGCATCTCCTAGCATTTTCCCTGCCTGCCCTCAGGGTCACCCCTGGACAAGTCAGCATGATGGAAGCCATAACTTGGGAAGAGACGGCACCTGACCCAGCTTGGGGGTGGGGGTTGACAAAGGCAACTGGAGTGTGGAAGGGTAGCCAGGCTGGGACAGCTGCCTAGTGAAAGCTCAGAGGACTGGGACACACTGTTATGTTGTCATGAGGCTGGAGCACAGGTTTAAGGGAGTCTGATAGTCGTTGAGATCAAGGGTGGGTTGAGCTGAATTCAGTTATTTGTTAAGCTGGAATTGGACCCTGGTTCCCTCTTCCCTCGACAGCTTCCCCACCAGGGTTTTTCCTGGGGTTAGCCAGAAGCAGGGGAGTCCTCTCAGGGAAGGGCCAGGCTGGCAAATAAAAATCTCAGGACATAACAGGGTATTAAAGCTGGGCTCAAGGGGTCCCAGCTCAGCTCACCACAAGGTGGCCACCCTCTGGGATATTCTTACACCCACAAAATGCACTTTCTGCCCACATGGGGAGTGACAGGACACTCAAATATGCTGGGAACAAATCTCTTGCAGAGTCCCAGGTGGGCCTTGGGGCCCAGCAGACACATGCTGCCATTTATCTCAACTTCAGCCAGTACCTATGCCCTTATCCAGCTTCGAACATCATCCCCAACCCTGGGGAGGGGGAAACAGCGCTCCTCTGCACCCTGCAGGATGGCGCCAAAGTTTCTGAGCCAGTGCAGAAGCCTCTGGGAGCCACATGGGTGGAAAAAGTTACAAGGTTCTAAATCAGCCAGCCTTTGGGTGATCTCATTCCCTTCCCAATATAGTCACAATACCCTCCCCCACTCGCGGGCCCCTGGCCAACGGGTAAGTCACGAGGTTGCTGATGGAGGTGGGTGTGTGAGTGCTGAGGGAAGACTTTCAACTCGGGGTCACACTGTACATTGCTTTGTAATTTGATTTCACACCCCCCCTCACTTACAGTATTTACATTTAGCAGTTTTCTAATAAAGATCTTCCACCATCACTTTTTTCTTTAATATTTTTATCAAGGTATTATTGATATACACTCTTATGAAGGTTTCACATGAAAAAACAATGTGGTGACTACTTTTACCCGTATTATCAAGTCCCCACCCATACCCCAATGCAGTCACTGTCCATCAGTGTAGTAAGATGCCTCAGATTCACTGTTTGCCTTCTCTGTGCTACACTGTTTTCCCCATGATCCCCCACACCATGTGTACTAAACATAATACCCCTCAATTCCCTTCTCCCTCCCTCCCCACCTGCCCTCCCACACCCCTCCGCCTTGGTAACCACTAGTCCCTTCTTGGGGTCTGTGAGTCTGCTGCTATTTTGTTCCTTCAATTTTGCTGCATTGTTATACTCCACAAATGAGGGAAATTATTTGGCACATGAGTTTAGACTGCTCATATGGGATTGTTCTTCTTTCCTGAGGTAGGCCTGTATTGCAGTATACTTTCCTCTTAGCGTGGCCTTTGCTGCATCCCACAGATTTTGTGGTGTTGAATTATTGTTGTCTTTTTGTCTCCATATATTGCTTGATCTCTGTTTTTATTTGGTCATTGATCCATTGGTTAGTTAGGAGCATGTTGTGAAGCCTTCATGTGTTTGTGGGATTTTTCATTTTCTTTGTGTAATTCATTTCTAGTTTCATACCTTTGTGGTCTGAGAAACTGGTTGGACAATTTCAATCTTTTTGAATTTATCGAGGCTCTTTTTGTGGCGTAGGATATGACCTATTCTTGAAAATGTTCCATGTGCACTTGAGAAGAATGTGTATTCTGCTGCTTTTGGGTGTAGAGTTCTGTAGATGTCTGTTAGGTCCATCTGTTCTAATGTGTTGTTCAGTGCTTCTGTCCTCTTGTTTTCTGTCTGGTTGATCTGTCCTTTGGTGTGAGTGTAGTGTTGAAGTCTCCTAGAATAAATTCATTGCATTCTATTTCCCCTTTTAATTCTCTTAGTATTTGTTTCACATATGCTGGCGCTCCTGTGTCGGGTGCATAGATATTTATAATGGTTTTATCTTCTTGTTGGATTGACCCCTTTATCATTATGTAATGTCCTTCTTTGTCTCTTGTGACTTTCTTTGTTTTGAAGTCTATTTTGTCTGATACAAGTACTGCAACTCCTGCTTTTTTCTACTAGTTCCATGAAATAGCTTTTTCCATCCCTTCACTTTCAGTCTGTGTATGTCTTTGGGTTTAAAGTGAGTCTCTTGTAGGCAGCATATAGATGGGTCTTGTTTTTCTGTCCATTCAGTGACTCTATGTCTTTTGATTGGTGCATTCAGACCATTTACATTTAGGGTGATTATTGATAGGTATGTACTTATTGCTATTGCAGGCTTTAGATTCGTGGTTACCAAAGGTTCAAGGTTAACTTCCTTACTATCTGAGAGTCTAACTTAACTCACTTAATATGCTATTACAAACACAGTCTAAAGGTTCTTTTTTTCTCCTCCTTTTTCATTCTTTATTTTTTAGGTATCTTATTGTGTACTATTTGTCTATCCCTTGATTGACTTTGGGGATAGTTGATTTAATTTTGCCTATCAGTCCCTCTAAAATACATTGTAGAGATGGTTTGTGGGAGGGAAATTATCTCTGCTTTTGCTTATCTGGAAATTGTTTAATCCCTCCTTCAAATTTAAATGATAACCTTGCTGGATAAAGTGTTCTTGGTTTGAGGCCCTTCTGCTTCATTGCATTAAATACATCATGCCACTCCCTTTTGGTGTGTAAGGTTTCTTCTGAGGAGTCTGATGATAGCCTGATGGGCTTTCCTTTATATGTGATCTTATTTCTCTCTCTGGCTGCTTTTAATAGTCTGTCCTTATCCTTGATCTTTGCCATTTTAATTACTATATGTCTTGGTTTTGTCTTTCTTGGGTCCCTTGTGTTGGGAGATCTGTGCACCTCCATGGCCTGAGAGACTATCTTCTCCCCCAGATTGGGGAAGTTTTCAGCAATTACCTCCTCAGAGACACTTTCTATCCCCTTTTTCTCTCTCTTCTCCTTCTGATACCCCCATAATGCAAATATTGTTCCGTTTGGATTGGTCACACAGTTCTCTCAATAGTCTTTGTTTCTTAGAGATCCTTTTTTCTCTCTATGCCTCAGCTTCTTTGTATTCCTCTTCTCTAGTATCTATTTCATTTGTCGTCTCCTCCACCGTATCTAATCGGCTTGTGAAACTTCCCATTGTATGTTTCATTGCTGATACTGTGTTCCATAATGACTGGATCTCTGACTGGAATTAATTCTGGAGTTCTTGAATATACCTCCATGAGCATGTTAATGATTTTTATTTTGAAATCCCTTTCAGGAAGATTCATGAGGTCGATTACATTTGAATCTTTCTCAGGGGTTGTATTAATAATTTTACTCTGAACCATGTTCCTTGGGCATTTCATATTTGTATATGGCGCCCTCTAGTGCCCAGAAGCTCTACTCTCTGGAGATGCTCAGCCCCTGAAGCAATGTTGGGGGTTGCAGGGGAGAGGTATTGGTGCCTTGGTGGGGAGGAAAGAACTGTTTCCTGCTTCCCGGCTGCTATGCCTGTCTCCACTGTCAGAACCAGTGGGCCGAGCACACAGGTATAAGCCTCTGTGCTTTGCGTTTGTAGTTGCTGTAGACAGGGGTTCCCTCTAGCTGGCCTGACGCCAGGGTACGGTTGCCGGTTTGCAAGCCAGGTGGGGCTGGCCAGGAGAAAGGCTCAGTAGGCTGCATATCATGGAGAGGGTCCTTGTACCACTGTAGCCATCCAGGGAGATGGAGCTCATGAAGATCGTGAAAGTTCCCAACCTGCTGGGCAGAGTGCACCCGGACAATTTTGTCTACCTGTCCTTACTCCTGAGCAGTAAGCTCTGTACAATCTTTGCCCCTTTAGCAGGCTTCTTGCTGTTAGGAAGTCTCTCAGACTGCCTGCCTTTCTTTAGTTCCAGAGCAGCCTGATTTGGATCCCTGCTTTCCACAAGTGGCTGGAATCTCAGTCTCTCCAGGTATTCTGCCTATCTTAGCTTTCCAGCCCCCTAATCACGAGAGTACCATGAAAACACCATGAAACGTAGGTTTGTTCTCCCAGCTCAGATCTCCGGAGTTAGGTATTCAGCATTCCCAGGCCTCCACTCCTTCCCTGCTCTGTTTCTCTTCCTCCTCCCGGAGAGTTGGGGTGGGGGAAGGGCTTGGTTCCCACAAGGCCACGGCTTTGGTACATTACCCTGTTCCGTGAGGTTTATTCTTTTCTCCAGGTGTATGCAGTTTGGCACAGTCCTCCTTCCTGTTGCTCTTTCAGGATTAGTTGTATTAGTTATATTTTTGTATTATATGTGGTTTTAGGAGGAAGCCTCTGTCTCATCTCTCATGCCGCCATCTTTAACCCTCCTGTCTCTTCCACCATCACTTTTAAAGTCAGCCAAGATGGATGCACCAGAATCTCTTTATCCAGCACATAGAGGAAACACATAAACCCAGTTTTTTTTCTTACAAATAGTGGTGCCATGGCCATTTTTGTTCAAACCCTCTTGTGCATCTGTTTGACCCCCCTCTTTCTCAGATGAATTCTGACAGGTGCAGGGCGGCAGAGAAGGCTTCACTGTGTGACTGATGAGTTCTGGGCCCTCCCTGGAGCCAGAAGTGCCAGGCCCAGGGCAGGGAGGGGGATCAGCGACCAGGACTCCTAGAAAAGGTGACTCCAGATTGTCAGAGAAGATGAAGACCTCTCTTTTTTCTTCTCCTTCCTTCCTGTGTGACGTTAGTGTCCACACACCTAGGGAGTAGGAAGAGGAGGCCAGGAGCTCTGGAGGAGGATTCTGAGCTTTCTCTAAGGGCAATGGAACACCTGGAGAGGCTCAAAGCAGAGGAATGACACAGGTAGATTTGAATCTGACCAAGATCACTCTGACTGCTGTGTTCTGGGTGGAGTTGACTAGAGAGGGCTGCTGTTGTTTGGGGTTAGGGGATGATAAAGGTGGTTTGGACCAGTTTGGGGCTGGGACAGGGGGTAGGCAGGAGGGGATGGACTCTAGAGCTGCTTGGAGGCTGGCTGTGGGGACTGGCTGCAGGGAGCAGGGTAGAAAGGGTGGGAAGGGTTCAGAGATTTGGGGCAGTACACAGAGGGGAATACCCACACTGGGAGAGACTAGAAAGGTGGCAGCCACTCCCTCACCATCTGCAGCCTACCACCTGGCTCCGGTTCCACATAAGGCAGGGCTGAGAGACCATATGACAGAGTACTTCCCCCAACCCCCAACTCGTTCCAGCTCCAAGGATGTCCATGGTCTTGTGACGCTCCCTGAATGGTGTTCCAGGCTGTGGTCCCAGGGAGCCCCTGCTCAGTCTGAGACAGCCTCCAGGCTTCATCTCACTCCAGTTGCAGCTGACACCCTCCCACTCCAGCTGTGGCTGACACCAACATGGCCAGATGGTGACACCTAGAGGCAGCCTCCTGAATCACGGTGCTTCACCACAGAATCCCACAGCACAGGGCTTGGACTAGTGGTAGCAGCCCTGGGCTCCCCATTGGTTGGGTGCACCTGTCATGCCATCCTCAGGATTTAGTGACCAAGCCACCAGGCAAAGCTCAGAAGAGGCCCAACTACTCCATCCCTCCATGCCAAATCTCACGCAGTCAGCAAGCCCGGGAGCCCCAAGTAAATTCATGGATACTCTCCCCCCCACCCCCAACACAAGCTAGGAAGCACGATGACTGGCTTACTGATGTCATTCCCCCATCACCACCACTGCACTGCTTTGTTTCTGAGGAAGGGTCATCCCAGTAACTCGGCCATCTTCTTCTACAGAGTCAACTCCTCCCCTCCACCTTACCATCGAGGCCTATTTTGTGTTCTGAGTCCCAAGTGACAATACACAGTGACCCTCACCTTTCCTTAGTGATTCTTTTTTAGTTAACTGTTCCTTTCCACCAACCCACAACCACAGTCTTTCTGTATGAGAAGCTCCTCCCCACGCCCCTTTACTTCCACCCATCTCTGTGGTGATGCATGCCCACAGCCTTTTCTGAGGTCGCTGCACAGTCTTGCTCACTTCCCCATCCCTGGAGATCACCTGAGCCCCATTAGGCTAGCTTCCCCTCAGCCTTTCCTGCAACCTTTGCCCCTATTGCCACAATGCCCCTGGAGCCCTTCCCCAGACCCACTGCCTGCCTTGGTCATGTCTTTGCATCTCAGTGTAATTACTGGGCCTCCGTGTGCACCTAATTAAACTTCAGTTTTTTCCTCTTGTTAATCTATCTCATGTCAATTCAATTATACCTGCCAGAACCTTGAAGGGTAAAAGAAAAATTTTCCTCCTCATCATGTTTTTGTGCTACAGGGAGAATGGGACTGGGTAAGATGAGGGCTTTCCAGAATCCCAGAAAGATGTGAAGAGGTAAAATCTGAGATAGTAGGCTTTGGAAAGTCCCTTCACTGACCACTTTTTTAGGGAGTAAGGGTCAGTAATATGTCCCAGCCTACTTATTCTCTCACCAGTGAAAGTCATAACTGGAACTATGGCCCCCTCATTCCCACCTTGTTCCTCCCAGCTAGGCAACTTCCCATGTGCATCAAAAAAGGTCAGGGGCCAATTAAACAAAGATATTCTGACCCATAGTAAATGTTCACCCATCCATGATTCAGAGGGTCACCAGCCTGAGAACTACTTAAAGGCATTTAGTAGCATTGAGTAAAATGGAAACAAAAACTCTAGAGGTGAAAGGAACAGTATAAATTTATTCCTCCCTTTTGTTTTAGAGCCCAATGAGTTCAATTTTTAAAATTTAATTCTCCCTGTTCTTTATTATGTTCCGAAATGATAAGATAATGGAATATATAGGTTAAATATATCTGGCTTCTTCTCAGCCCCATCTGCACCCACCCACCCTGGGACAAAATTGTGCAGTAAGATTTTTCATGCATTATCATCAGTTTCTGAAAGCCCAGCATTGGGACAAGTGCTTGGGCTGTGGACTTGGTTAAAATCCCAGCCTTAGCATGCTGTCATGGGGAAGTTTTTCAATTACTTGGCCTATTTTACCATGCTTAAAAGAGGGACATAGCACCTCCTGCTGTCCTTAGCAGCCCTTAGATACTCCCTTTTCCACCTTTCCTTCCCCCATTTGTGCTCCTCCTCAAGGCCCAGCTTAACCACCCTGGCTCACACTGAAGTTGTATTTGTGTTTTAAGAAGGATCCATTGGAGCGGTCCTTAAGAGCTCTATCACTCCGGAGACAGTGAAATACAGCTCATTTACTGAGGGTGGCGTGGGGGGGAGGGGGGGCGTCTTTAACTCTCTAGGTATCTGCCTAGACCTTTTTTTCCAAAGCTAGCTCTCCATTTAAGATTCACAGAAGCTGGTTTTACAAGCTCAGTTAAGTAGTATGAAATCCCAGCAGGCCTTGGCACTGAGTGTGTGGAGACTCTCACAATAAAAGCCTTCACTTCCTTTTCCTGCTTTTCAGGTCCCCACACATGGTTAACACTAAATGAGGATTTCCTGTGTGGTCAGCAGCACCAAAAATTTACAGAGAAAACTTCTTTCGGGTGGACCCTTGAAAAGACTAAAGTCTTCCATGGCCAAATAAAGGTGGTGAAATAATGGTTGGCCTGAACTAGTAGCCTAACGGTCTAAAAAAATTAATATTCAAACCGAAGAAAGTAAATTCATTTTGCCTTTTATTTACAAGTTTTATTAAAATATAAATGTCAGTAAATATTAAAGAACACGGTTAATAATTTCTTCCCAGTAAATGCTTGGTAAGAAATATTTTGCAGAAGTTAAACATCAGGTGCCCAACGCCTAAGGGACAGCCTCAGCCTGCTCAGGAGATGGTTGCCCAACAGTCTGAATGGGACTGGAAGATGCACAGGGCAGCTTCCCTGACAAGTGGTACCACAAGGCTCCATAACCCCAGCCCCAGAGCTACACCAAGGCTTTGTACCACAGGAAAGCATCAGGTTCAGAAACAAACCACTTTAAGATGAAACTACGAGAGCTCAGTTCCAGTTTAACCTGGGAGGTTACGGCTCCCAACAATTGCCAAATGAAGATAGGTCACTGGGGGCTGATGGAGAACAGTCAAGCCAGGCTCATTCTGAACACATTTCTTGTTCCATATTCTCTTCTTTAACTCAAGTTCAAGCTCTTCATATTTCAGTTTTGTATAAAAGGTGCCAGCTCAGTTGTGTCTAACCTGAACTTTACCCAGTGTGCCCCAATACTAGAGATCTTTTTGGCCAATCATAGTTCTGGGGAAAAATGTTTATAAATTAACATACTTCAAAGTTTACATATTCACTATAATAAATTAGATTGAGTGTTATAAATAACATCTCAGAAAACTGAATATAAGTAACTTGAACTAGCATACAAATTTGAACTTGAGATACCATCTTCTCTATCCATTTGACTAATCCCCAGAATCATCAGAGCTGTACTATTCATAAAACATTTATCTAAATTATGCTATTACCAGTTTCTTACCTGAAATAATAAATATGCAGTTTAAAGCACCAAAGCATACTTTATTCAAAAGTTACATCCAAAACATTCAATCTCATTTTTTTAGTTTGTTTCAGATGTCTCAATGTGGAAATCTTTACATAAAAGCAATGATAAATGCTTTGGAAGACCTGACAAGTACCACCAATCCCTTCTCAAATCCCATCGTCTTCAAGCAGTAGCCCGTATGTCTCAGGAAGGCCAATGATAATGGAATGATGGTCAGGGAGACAGTCACATGGGGGTTTATTTAGCCAGAAGCAGGCCCTCCTTGTAGCATTTATGAAAGACCTGACAAAGTTCACAGTGGAAAGAAAGGCAGACAATAAAACCAGCCTTTCTTCCTTCTCATACCAATTAGAAGGCAGGAAATCAATTAGGCAGAGAAAAAAACAGATATGCTTGTAGAGGCAGGTGGGAAGTCTGTATTTTTTCAGCTGTCCAACAAGTCACTGAACCAGATACATTTATGACCCACACTAGGCTTCAGAACAGGATTCAGACACTCTGTGGTCCTGGTAAATGCTCCTGGGGCGTGCCACAGTTTAGTTGTCATGAGAAACAAAGGACGTCAGACCAGCCGTCTTTGGCTCTAGCAACAAGTCTTCATGTGAGCAGAATGGTAGTGATTCTCATTTTATTTCTGAGTTAAGATCCAGGAGATCAGAAAGAATACTAATGGTTTCAGAATAAAAGCACCAAGGCTTCAGCACTCAAAAAAGAATTTTTTAGACGAACCATATCACTAAACAGTTACACATGAAAATGTACAGGGAAACATCCCCCATGAAGGGCTAGAAGTACCCTAACACTTGATGTCACTGGACATGGACAAAAGTGAGCAAGCCAAACCTACTTATTTGCTTCTTTTTCAGTGGGTGGCAGGCAGGGTGAGATGAGGAGAGGGATCAACTAATGCAGTGCAGGAAGATAAAACTGTCAATTTTGTGGGATTATATTTGTGTTTCCATTTAGGGACACATTTCCTGTTGTTCATATGCCACAGCAATTCCTGAGAACACAAATTCATCCCCCCACAGAGGACCCACATGGTTCAATTTCCCAATAAACACAGACTGTGCAGCCCACGGAAGCAATTACAGGTTACATTTTTATTTTCACCCAAAGTCATATACTAAATATGTTTCTAGTTCCTGAGGAATAGCAGTGACGATTTATCCCAGTCTAGGGGTAAGTACTGTCCCATCTTGACAAATCCCCTTTCTCCCTCTTCCCAACTGCCTCTCTGGATGCAGACAGGGAGGGAGCCTTGGTAAGTGACTGTTCTTAAGGCCTTCATGTTTTCACCTCTCCAGATTTGGGCTAAATCTTAAATCCACAATCCATAGCATAAGCCAGTCCTGTCTAAACATCTGTCCCAACTACCATATAGGATCACATTGTCTCCTTCCCTGAGGCCATTTGAAGAGGGAGCATTTTTTCCAGCCAGTATTGCAGCAGCAGGGTGAACGAGTGGGGCATAGCACAAATAGGAGCATTAGGTGGAATTAACAGAATGTTTGAGAGGTATAATCAGGAAAAGTTAAGTGCTATAATAAACCCCAAGAGGCTAAGCCCTGGAGGAAATTTTATTAATGCAGGAGAGGCCAGGAGTTAAAGCCTTAGACAGAAGTTACCTCCTAGCATGGCTCAAAGGTTTCAGGGGGTAGGATTCAGTGGTGGAGTCCTCGGTGGAGGGGACAACAGATTGCTGAAGTAAATTCTGCTGGTCTAGAGGCCTAGCCCATCATCTGCAGCTGAAAACCAAACCATGCCAAGCATGCTTACAGCATGCCTGTTTGCAAGTTTGAGGACTTAGTTTTAAAATAAACTAAAACAGAATGAGAATGCAGCATTACAAAATGTTTCCACAAGTATAATCACAAAAAGTTAAAATATTGCATAGAAAGTGTTCTGTAATGTGCTTTGTAAACTCAGATATTAGTAACTTAAAAACAAATAAACAAACCTCCCTTCATAGTGCAGAAGTCCATGATTGTAAATTGAAGAATTGTCAAGTTTGCAGATTTTACAGCAAGACCTCAGAGGATCCTCAAGTTCTTCAGTCTTAGAACCATGATTAAATTTACCCTCTGAAGGCTCAGGCTGGCACCATTTAACGGTGTCTAAGCCCAAAGGACTTGAGCTTCGTGAATCCAAGCCAATTCTGTGATCCCTATGCTCAGCCTTCTCTGAGTAGAAGGTGATATGAAATTGCTGCTATTGTTTTTAAACCTACGCTGTTTTTTTCCTCATGTTAGTCTATTAATAAGCAAACTGTACCTGCCTGACCTTTTAATAGTAAGGTTTGAATATCAGCCAGTTTAAGAGCAAGTGAAAATGTCTTAGAAGAGTATTTAAATTAAACATGGCAATAGCATGGGAGACTCTTAACTCTCCTTATAATATGCATCAATTGAGTCTGAGTTAAAATACACCACAGTGACAGTGATATCATCCCTGTACATCCTCGCCAAGTCCTCTGGCAATGTCAGCATGGCTGTCAGCCGCTCTGGCTCCATCTCCCCATACTCATTGCTCCCTATGGCATGTCTGATCAGATGTGTGGCTGCATTGTGGTCGGCAGCGTGGAGCCCCTGGGCTTTCCTCTGCAGCAGCAGACTCTGCATGAGTCCCAGCTTGGCGGTTCTCTGGGCCAGGTTTGGCTTGTGCTGACCTGCTTCAGCCAGGTGCTCCACCACCAGCCTCACCACATCTTCATTGCCCACCATATCCCACAGGCCATCTGAAGCCAGCACCAGAAACTTATCCTGGGGCCTCAGTCGGTGGTATGTGACCTCTGGCTTAGCGGTCAGGTAGGGTGGAGTATGGTAGTGCGGGGGGGTGAACTGGTAAATGTTGAGGGCCTCGGTGTCGAAGCCTCTCTCCAGGATGCTGCGTTGCAGCTCTTTACTCCATTTCAGCTGAACATCCCCAAAGGCCCTGCATGGCATGAGGACACCCAGCAGCCTGTCATCCATGATGACTGTCCTGTCTTCTGACTCAGGATGCTCCCCCTTTAGCCGTGACAGCTCGGCCTGGTTCCAGGCATTATGGTCATGGGTGAGAGGCAGACAAGACCACATGCCATTGTCCTCCTGGACACCAAGAATGGCCCGGCAGTCACCAGCATTTGCCACATGCAAGTGAACTCCATCAACATGGGCCATGCAAGCTGTTGCCCCAGAGAAAGCAACTTGGAGTGATAGGTTCCTTGTGATCTCATCTTCCAGGGGGGCCTGGATTTCTAGCGAGATGTCGGAATCCAGTCTCTGGAAGGAGTACATCAATGCTTCTTCAATATTCAGCCCTATTTCCATGTGCAGGTCAAGCAGCTCCTGCCAGTACACACGGAGGTGATCAAGATGCACTGATGTGACATCCTTGTAGATACTGGCCCCTGGGTGTTTGAGCCACTGCAGGATGGGCAACAGGGGCTTCATGCTTTCCATCGCTCCCTCCATCTGCTCCAGGGTCTGCTGGGACATCAGTGACACTGCCACATAATAGAAGAGCCTCTCGCTCACTGCTTGAGCACATGCATGGCCACCATGTCCATCAAAGATGCCAAACATCAACCCATTAGTCTGCAGGCAGGAGGCTACGCCTCGCCGGTCCTCCACTGGGGAATTGGCAGCCAGCTGGTTGCTCTCATACCGTGACACTGAATTTGGGACTCCACTGACGAGGTCAAGAATCTTGTGGGCTGATTCACCGGCTCTCAGCACTTCGTTTACCTGCTCAGGACTGAGCTGCAAGTGGAAATCATCTTCCTCTGTTGATGTGTGTCTGTAGGCTTTCTGCACTGCAAAACCACCACGTGAGGCAGTGTTTTTTAGAGTGGCTGGTGCCTGGGAAAAGGGCCTCCATTTTGACTTATTTCCATTTGAGGCACACCTTAAAAATAAATGTCTGCCCCCTTGTAATGCAGCAATGCTGTTCCTTGCAGAACTTAAGATCCAGAAGGACACAGTACTTGACATTCTGAAACTATACCAGCAAATGTGTTCTTAAAGCAGTTTTTTTAAACCTGAAATTAAAGTTTAAGTTTCAAATTAAATTTCTTAAAAATACTGACTTCTGAAAACATTTAATTTACTACTCTCCTGAACTAAAGTGATTTAAGGCAAACTACCTAAAAGAGTTCACTAAACTCAAAATATTTGTCTATCTTCCACTGTAGCATATAAATGCACTCCAGAAAATGTGGAAACACTTTCCACTTTTACAGAGCAACTAAGGTCTTCCCCACAGAGCTCACTCATTCCTCACAGATGACCCAGGGGCCCCCCTTTTCCTCTCCTTTCCAAACCCGTTCTCTTGCCAGAGCCAAGTGTCTAGTTCCCATGTTCACTCCCCCAGCAGACAGTAAGTGTTAAAGTGTCTGCTTCCTCAGTACTCTGTAAGTTCCAAGAATTCAGGAACGATAGCTGCCTTACTCACCAGTGGCTCTCCAGTGCCCAGTCCTGTACCTGGCACACAACAGGCCCTCAAATATTGGCCAAACACGGCATTTTCAGAGGCCTGATAGCACACTAGGTCTGACACTAGCTGTCTACCATCAGACACACTGCTTCACTTGCCTGCATTTCAGCAGTCCCCTGGCAGGATGGCAATACTGGTCTCATAAGGTTTTGTGAGGGTTTAGTGAAATATGACCCTTTGCTCCAAAAAAGGTAGTTATTACTTTTATCATTAGGTATATACTCCTCCAGTTATTCTGTACACGTTTTTATATAGTTGTAACTGTACCTCAGAATCTGGTTCTCCTGTTAAGGGCATTTTATTCATGAAATAACCATCTTATGGGTGTGTAATACCCCATCTTGGCATAAACAATCACAATTTACTTACTTAACTGTTCTCTATTATTGGGTATTTAGAGGTTTCCACTGGGTTGCTATTTATAAAAACCAAACAGCACTATCTTATGCAACAAACTTTTCCCTAATTAGGTTTTAACCTACTTATTTCCCAAAGGAAGAATCAGTAGGTCAAAGGGTGTGGACTCATATTGCCAAATTGATTTCCAAAGGTTCACATCTGTGTCCACAGGGCAAGAAGGGAAGTTTCCTAGCACCTTCAACAGCCTCTGGTAGTATTTTTCCTTAGACAAAGATGCTCTATTTTCTATTTTCTCAGGTGACCCAGGAAGAGAAGTGTTTCCCACCTGCTTTCCGATTTCGTTTATTAATCCTGCTCTCCCCATATTTGTCTTTTGGGGTAACCAGAGCTCCCAGAACTGAGGCCCTTCCTCCCCGGCCTCCCCACCCCCGCCCCCAGGCCATCCTGTTGAACAGGGGACAGGAATGGTCGATTAAGGTGCGCAGAGGACAGCTGGTACCCCCCCCCCCAACTCCCTAGGCCCTACAGAGAAGTCGGTAGCGATGCCCAGAGCAAGGCGGTATGCTACAAGCCGGACTCTTAACAATTTCACGTCCCTAATGAAAGCAAACAGGTCCAGTATTCAAGTCTCTGACCCACAGCGTCACAGATAAAAGCGAGGTCTCCGGCGTCCACCAAGCCAGACCTCAAACCCAGGCGCGGCCACGTCCCTGAGCCCCAGCTTCCCAGCTGTAAAATAAGGAAATTAAGTCGAGACGCCGAGCTCACAGGGGTGTCCCAAGAGCCAAAGCAGCTACTGCGAGTGCCCTGGTGCGTAGACAAGGGTCCTCGGCGAACCCACGTGGCGTGGGCGCACAAGTGGGGTGACGGCGGCTGTGGGCCGGGCTCTTCCCAGTCCGCCCGGGCCCGCCCCGTCCCCTCCCCTCTGCTCCTCTCTCCACTCTGTCACCTGAGCCGAAGCCGCAGGCCGGGGAAGGCCAGGCGCCGGCGAGGCCAGGAGAGGTTAGAGTCCGGATCCCACGTTCGTCCCGACCTACCTAGGACCCTCGCGCTCCTTTCACGGGCACGCGCCCCTGCCGCCGGGTCCGTCCCTACAGTTCCGCGGCTGCCGACACCCAGACGTCGCCTCCCAGAAGATGCCACAGCACAGATCCTGCTCGAGAAGGAAGCTGCTGCTCGCCTGCTCTCTTATTAGTTGGTTTGCGGAGGCGGGACCTTGACGGACAGCGGAGTTGCCCAATGGCTGAGGGAGGCGAGAGGGCTGGCGGGGATCTGACGATGGATAGGGTGAGCGCGGGCATAAGGACTTGGCGGTCCCGGGGCTGAGCACCCCCGTTGCCGAGCCGGCTCCGCTCAGCACCCCTGGGGATGAGCCGCCTTTCCAAGGCCTTACTGTTGTTAATAATACCCCACGGCTTCCTCTCCATGTCTGTGCCGACTGGTCCAGACCCCTGTTGCAGGCGCCACACCCTTATTTCAAACACTTGGACACCTCCCCCTGAAGTCCCTCTCTCTGCCTGAAACACCCCTTGCCCAGAACTCATCTTCTTGCCAAACCTGCTCTTCCTGGCCCCATCATCTTGCACAGACCTAAACCAGAAGCCTGGGAGTCTTCTCCCCATCCCTGGACTGTTATCTAATCCTGTTAATTTTATCTCCTAAATACCTCTCCAAACATTTGCCTCCGGCGATTTCACCACCCTATTCAAATCCTCTCATCTGTTCTTGCCATCTCCAGTTTCGACTTGGTCCTAGTCATTCTTCCTATACAGAGCAGACAGGGTGACCCTTCTAAAACTCAAATTCCAGCTCTAAAGTCTTCCTTGGTTCCCGCCAACCACTGGGCGTTGCACTGACAATTGGCCTGGCCCCTGACAGTTACTCAGATAATTAGTGGTTGGTAGCTTGGAAAAGGCTGAGAACCAGGACGCCAGATATTACTTCAGCCCCTTTCATTGTGGGAGCCAGTTATTGCCTGCTTCCTTATAAATAAACTCTTCTAACTGTGATAAGTCACAGTGCAGCCATTCCCTGGAAAAAGAGAAAAATAGATGAGAGATGATCAGATAAAGCCACTTAGAGCTCTAAGAATGTGGTCTCCTGGGAGGAAGACATGCTAGCTTACCTGGGGAGCCTGGCCAGCCCACCTGGACCCAAGTACGTGCCTGCCACAAAACTGTTCCTGTCAGACTTGCCCCTGGTATACAGCCACTCACCCATGGCCCTTTCTGGAAGTTCTACCAGAAAGTCAGAATTTGCAGTATCTCTCTTCCTGGATGTTGATAGGGTTGTTTCACACTCAACATCTAAGGGATTCTAAATAAAAGGAAAGGGTACAGTTTAAAAAAAAATAGTTCATTTGGGGTTGTATAGGGTCATCCTTCAGCACAGAGGCAGCAATTTAATCACCAGGCATTTATGGGTATGTATAAATATGTCAGGCACTGAACTGACTGCTGGAGACATTGAGATGACACCCCCCACTACACTTTCCTGAGAAAAATTACATCACTCTGCTAAGTCTGAAACCACAGGTTTTCTAAGTTACCACATACACACACCTCTTCCAAAGTAAAAATGCACCCTTGAGGATTTTGTGAGCACTGGAACTTTTGTTTAAAGGCTATAACCAGCTTAGTCACCCTATAATGGCCAGCCCAAGTACCCCATCCAGTCACCCAAGGCTTCCTTGTTCCAAGATCCTGTAAGGAAAAAATGAAGGAAAAGGATTTCTTTCTCCCTTGAGGAAGGGAAAGCAGCAATTCAGCTGTCATTTTCCAAGAAAATAGTAAAAATATTCAGCCTCACTCAAAACCAAGAAAATGTGAATTAAAATGAGATACAGATTTTTGTCAACCAACCTGAAAAACATTAAAACCTGATAAATACTTGAAGTTGGTGAATGGGCATTACCATCTTGGCATGTGGAAGTATAAATTGAGGCTACCCAATGGACAGATCTTTAATCTACTAATGCTTCTTTTAACTTAACCTAAAGAGACAGTCAAAGGTAAATGTTACAAATTTTCTATAATAAACATACATACACATTACTCCATGTGGCATACCTTGTATAAACAGATGAAAAAAAGAAGCAAAACTGTTTTAAAAACAGCCAGAGGAGTAACCTGGGTAGAGAGAGAGATCTCTTGGATGGTTCTGGAAAAGTATCCTGATTCCTCAGCTACACAGATAAAACTTTCTATGGAATGTTAAGAAAGCTGGAATAGAGGTTGATCTCATATCAGGAGGAACTGAGATGGCCATGGCCAGTTTTGGCCTAACTGTCAAAACTGTGACATCTGACCTGGTATTTGGGAGAGGTTGTGAAAACCTCCCAGAGGATGTCTTTCTTTGCCAATGAGAAGATGAGCTTGTCTTTGCCATGGTTCGGTGGCATCATCAATCCACAGGGCATCTGAGTAAACCCAGAAAAGCCTTCCTGCTGATGTAAGCACATCTCTGCCCTGAGATAATTGTCCCAGAAATTGGTGCCATCCCATACCAATGGATTTAACTTCATCTTTTAGCCAAGCAGATGGCTTTTTCTGACACTGTCCTATCCCAAATTGACCACACACTTGGGCACACACGCAAACACATACCCTATAGGGCTCCCTTTCCTCCAGAGGGAATGGTTACCAATCCCAGCAGAGCAGCAAACGCAGGGGCATATTTAGCAAGTCTTTGAGGATGCTAGTGACAAAGCATTGGGGAATTTTGAAAAATACAAGTCTTGCCTCGGACTTCTTCTCAAGCCTTCTTTGAAGCAAAAGGCTTGCCAGGTTATCCTGAGGTCCTAAAATGGTTGTGTTAAGCCCCTAGCTCATAGAGCCTAAGCTAATGATTGCCCTTTACTAGAGAAGGATGGGCAGACCTGCGTTTCTCTGTCTCTTTAAAGTTTCTTCAAACACAGGTCAATTTCTTGTACCTGCTTGATGGAGCAGCTACACCCAGGCTTTGAGGACCTAGGCTGGAGGGGCACCTTCTCCCGTGGCCCCAAAATAATCACTCCCTTTGCCACCCCATCCCACACCCGTCCACACTCAGGCTTTCTTCACTAGCTGTGTGATCCTGGCCCAGTCACTTCCTCTCTCTGAGCCTCTGTAGAACTACTTGGAAAGGGCAGCTGTGTGGTTATCATTTGCACTCCAAGTTGCCAATGACTCAGATCCTTTTTTGAAAGTAAGTTTGGAGAGGAGTACAAGACCAGCCCCAAGGTTCTGGGGTGAGGAAGAGGAGGCAAGAGGAAGTTGGGAGCCCCAGAAGCACGTGCCTCCTATGCTTTCACTTCCAGTGGCAGCGACACAGAGTGGGCTCAGCCAGGAAGTAGTAGCCCTTGTGGAATGGCCTGTGCTTCTTAGTGAAATGGTAGTTCTCCAGGAACCTGCCAGTACCTAGTGGCGGCTCCACACTACTGCTGGGGAGTCCCTGCCTTGAGTGCCTGGGGCGCCTCTTTCAGGCTCAGGGGTACCTTGGGGGGCAGAATCAGGGGACACCATGGGCTGGGCTCAGGAGTGGGGAGGTAGAGTGTCAGCACCTTGGCCTGAGCAGGGGCCCCCAGCACCTAACAGGACCCCAAGTGTGGAGTAGGAAAGGCTAGGAAGGAGATGTTGGCCAGGACAGAACATCAGATGGAAAACCAGTTTACAACATAGGAAAGAGGGCATTTTGATAATAACAACAATTATTGGTGCATTTCTTCTCCTTTTTCTCCCTATCCCTTGTGCATGCCTCTTGGCGTGCAGAGAAAAGAATACTAGGACACATGCCAGCTGTTAACAATGCTTATCTCTGGGTCATAAAACTTTGTAGGAACCTTTCCATTCTTTATCTTTCAATTTATTTCTTCATTTACTTAAAAAAATTTTTTAACACACAGCATGTATTTAATAATCAGGGAAACCTCCAATAATGTCTGTCCTACATGCACATAGGAGTGGGAGGGAAGAAGGCACAGCACAGTTGGGCTATCCTGGGGCAGGGAAGGCAGCTGAGGAGATCGCAGGGCCCTGGGGTTGGCGACTGGAGGGAAGTGCTATTTTATATCAGGAAATCAGGACAGGCTTCTTGGATAAGATAGGCTTTGGAGAGAGAGTTGAAGTTAGGGAGTGAACCTGGCAGTATCTGAGAGAGAAAACAGCAAGGACAAAGGTCCTGGACTTGTGAATCAAGGGAGGGGCTTGAATTTTATGGCAAGCCTGCCTGACCCATCTCCAACCCTAGGGTCAAGGCTGGAAAGGACTTGAGAAAGCATCTCACCCATGCTTTCTCAAAGTGTGCACCAAGGAACACAGTCCCAGAAAATGTTCTGAGAAAAAAGGGCCACATTCCTGCTAACCACCTTGGAAGAGATACACAATGAATGCTGGCTTAGTTGTGGCACTGAAAATCATGCAGAAAAAGGAATTCAGCCCATTTTAATGCAGCAGTTCCAAACATTTCACCATGAATCTCCTGTTTGTTGTAAAACAGAGTCACATCTGGCAGAACCCATGTACTTTGTGAGATGCCCATATATCCATTCTTTCAAGAGAGGAAAAAAAAGAGCAAGAAGTCCAGAGAACTGAGCTGACTTGCGCAGTTCTCCAGGGCCCCACTGTAAGGTGAGGCTGAGAGGGGTCTGGGCCTTGCCCTCTGGACTTGCAGCCTAACCACTCTCCTAGAACCTTCTTATCCTCATTTAATAACTTGAAGGGCGAGTTTGGGCTCCACCAAAGCCAGCGGGAGAGCTACTGTATACTCGTCCAGGAAAGACCGTTACCCTCTTCCCATACTGTGTTTTTGTTTAGGCATCTTTGGGTAAAGACTCTGGTTTAAATAGGGCCTTCATCTCCGTGGGCTAATGATGTATGCTTCTTTTCTGAGCCTGATCCTCCAGTACTCAGTACAGGACTGGTACATTTCAAACACATTCATGGTAAACTCAATATACTTTAATCAGCCAGTAGTGAAAATCAAAGCCTCCACCTGAATGTCCCATTTCTCACAGAAGGCTGAGAATTCATGGGCTGCGTATTTTTTCTTCCCCTGCAGTGGACCAGAGTGGCACTGTGGCCTTAGGGCTCATTTGTGAAGTGCTAAGCCCCTGAGCATTTTTTACACCTGCTTTTCCAAAAGACAAGAGCCGCCTCTGGCACACAGTATCCCATGTAATGTGGTGGCTTCAGAGGCTGGGCCTTGGGACAGGCAGACACAGGAACCCCAGCACTGCCATCGACTGGATACCTGACTTGGGGAAGGGATCTCAGCCAAATCCAGAGCCTCTGTTTCTCTATCTGCTAAATGGGGGCAGCCACTCCCATGTATGCTGTGGGGGTATACCCCTTCCCCTAGTTGTGCAGTGACTGCAGAATGGGGACAAGGGGGAGTATATGGGGCTGTTGAAGCAGAGCTGTCCTCCTTTCCTTGGCTCCAGAGCTATTTCTGTATGAAGAACTAGGACCTGCCGCTGTAATCAGGGCACCCCCATCCCCAGGCTATGCTGGAGACTGGGTTAAATTTAATTCAGTTTTTTTTCCACACTAACCTTCAGTTCCATGTGACTACTTCCAGGCCTTAGCCCCTGCAGTTCCCCTGCCTAGAATGCTCTTCTATAGCCTCCATACCTTTGGGGAACAGTGGGGCCACCGCCTCAGCCCCTAATGCACGCCCTTTCACCAGAACAGCAATGGCACTTGGTGGCGATGACCAGCTGCCTGCTCCTCCTGGTGCTGGAGCCCTTGGACAGCAGAAGAAGCAAAAGTTTAAGGTGCCAGCAAAGCAGGAGCAAAAATAGCAGCAAAAATATTTAAAATGTTTTGACTAGTAACCTGCTGGGCAAGGTTCTACCGCAGCATAGCTGGGCTAGGCCCCTTGGTGGTGGATGGCTGGCTATAATGGACAGGAGGCCAAGCTACAGCTTTACACATAGCCACGAGGGGGTGTAAACATACTGCGGAAAGCACTGGAGCATCTCATTTCCCAGAGCTGGTGGAGCGTTTTGTGTGTGTGTGTGTGTGTGTGTGTCCTCTCGTGCATATGTCTCCACAGTGTCTAGCACCAAAAACTGACACTGTCAGTGGTGGGGAGGCCGACTAATGCCTGTTAAGATGTATAGACAGAGTTTGCAGATGACATGATACTGTACATAAAAAACCCTAAAGACTCCATTCCAAAACTACTAGAACTAATATCTGAATTCAGCAAAGTTGCAGGATACAAAATTAACACACAGAAATCTGTTGCTTTCCTATACACTAATGATGAACTAACAGAAAGAGAAATCAGAAAAACAATTCCATTCACAATTGCATCAAAAAGAATAAAATACCTAGGAATAAACCTAACGAAGGAAGTGAAAGACCTGTACTCTGAAAACTACAAGACACTCCTAAGAGAAATTAAAGAGGACACTAACAAATGGAAATGCATCCCATGCTCTTGGCTAGGAAGAATAAATATTGTCAAAATGGCTATACTACCCAAAGCAATCTACAGATTCAACGCAATCCCTATCACACTACCAACAGCTTTCTTCAATGAACTGGAACAAATAATTCTAAAATTCATATGGAACCACAAAAGACCCCGAATAGCCACATCAATCCTGAGAAGGAGGAATAAAACAGGGGGAATTACACTCCCTGACTTCAAGCTCTACTACAAAGCCACAGTAATCAAGACAATTTGGTATTGGCACAAAAACAGACCCACAGACCAGTGGAACAGAATAGAAAATCCAAACATTAACCCAAACATATACAGTCAATTAATATTTGATAAAGGAGCCTTGGATATACAATGGGGAGATGACGGCCTCTTCAGCAGCTGGTGTTGGAAAAACTGGACAGCTACATGTAAAATAATGAAACTGGACTACTGTCTAACCCCATACACAAAGGTAAATTCAAGGTGAATCAA
>JAVSCE010018772.1:0-13129 GCA_032199065.1 Smutsia gigantea
AATCACTTAGTAAAGCCAATCTTATCTTCAAATTTACTCAGTTGAATTTTGTTTTTTAACACTTCCGAGAAATGTTTATAGAATGCTGGTCTCATGTTAAGTCTGAAGATACAGAGATAACCATAAGGTAACTCCTAAATTCTGGTGTTAAAACTTCATTGAAGGACTGATTTTAAAAGTACATGTATATGTGTATATTTGAGCCATTCTTCCTGCATTCTTTAGTGAATGAAGGGCTTCCTACAGATACAAAGACAAGTTTATCTCAGATGAGCCATATAATCTCTATGCTGATTGCATTTCCTAAAGGGATGTCCTGAGAGTGGATGAGAAATGTGCTCAGGCTGGTGGGCCCTAAAGAGTATATACACTGTGGTAAGAGTCTGCAGAATACAGATTGTATTATAACTTCTGACTTAATTCACATGCTTTCCCATTTTCTGGTCATCATGTAGAACTAAGAGATTAGCTTGGCCAGCTCTGCTTTTGTCATCTGCCATCTTTCAATAGTTGCTATTTATCTGGAATTCTGTTTATAAGTGTGAAAGAAGAGAGCAGCAATGAGTCACTCTATACCCTGAATCCTACATTTCTATCACCTGCTCTGCTGAACAGATGTTTCCAGAAAGCACTGAAAGGTGAAAAAAGAATATTTTTCATGGATTCCTTCATTAAGATTTTCAATTATCTTCCTCAACTCCTTTGTGGAATAAGGGAGAGTACAACAATATAAAAGTGCATGACAAGTCATGTGAGTGTGAAAATTTGGCAGAATGTAAGTGAAAATACATGTGATATAATTGCAAAGCCACAGGATTTTACTACTGGTGTGATCTGGGTTAAGTGGCAGATATTGTCTTACGTTCAGTTTCTCCATCTGTAGAGTAAGGATAACAACTTTGGTAAGGGCTATGCAAATATTAAATGAGATAATGGTTATAAAAAGTACCATTTTTGTTTACAGAAGATCAAATATAATTTGAGAAGACACAGTAGCAAGGGAACTCTGTCTCTGCCTCTCTCATTTTACTTTAACAGTGCAGCCATAGGGAATGTTAATCTCCTCTCTAACAATGGTGTTTATGGCTTGAAAAAAAAGTTGCCTTTAAGTGATCTGCCTATTGTTTTCTTTTTCTTCTCTATATAACTGTTGACACACAAGCTGCCATGTTTTTGTGTTAGCTGACCCATAATTTGAGGCAAGTAATTTATGAGTTTATTTTTTAAATGGTTTTTGAGAGTGGAAAAGCCATTTGTAGGCAGAGACTTTAACAGTAAGGTTCCACATTCTTCTCTGAAATAGCCAGAGGTGGCCTCAAGCCCCTCACGGGGGCACTCCAAGTGGTGCCATTCTGGGAGACAAGACAGACCTTTGCTCGGTGTTGATGCATCCTGGAGCATAAACTTCTGGATGTGTTATCAGAGATGGATGGCCCTGTTTGGGTAGCTTTGGATTTTGGACAGAAGTGTAACAACAACTAGCTACCCCTTTTCCCCACCAAATCCCTAGGTTTTTACAAACAGCAAGCTGAGTCTTTCTCCACAAACACATATGTGTTTTGTATGGTGTTTCATACCTAGAGATGTAAACAAATGTGTATGTGTTTGTGTTGCTCAAGGATATGACTTAATACTAGACACAGTGCATTTTTATCATGTGTTTTTCTAAAACATACCGTTAGACAATGAAAACTTTGTTTTCACACCCCGACAGACACATACACACACCCCTAATATCTATGAATCTCCGTTACTTCATCCTTATAAATATGACTCACATTAGCATGCTGAAGCAGAGTAGATAAATATAAAGCAGGTAAGTCCTGATAATCCCAGAACAATGAAGGGAAGAGAAGTTGTTTGCTCAAGGAACTGACTGTTAAGCCTTTTGCTTTCAAATTTGCATACAGTGGAGACAAGAAGCTTCCTGAACATTTTCCTCCTGTTCCTTTCACTCTATTTCTAGTCCTAGCAAAAGAAATACCTAATGGTGATACCTCATGTGTAGCCGGGCTTTCGAGGTCACAGGAAATTATTACAAGGGATGGTTAGAAGGGATGAATCTGTCTTACAGGAAATACTAAGATTAATTTTTGAAAAATTCTTCCATTCTGTTAGAAGGAATTGGTGGTTTGCTTTCTAGCAAGGCCAAGAGCGCTGTGAAGGGTTATAGCTCCTTGAGAAGATA
Source organism: Smutsia gigantea (assembly GCA_032199065.1). NCBI lineage: Eukaryota > Metazoa > Chordata > Mammalia > Pholidota > Manidae > Smutsia > Smutsia gigantea. The sequence goes on from JAVSCE010018772.1 coordinate 2,189, forward strand.
AGATAGGTATCTTGGGAAGGAGGAACGCCCATGGAATAAGATCCCCGGTGGCCAACAGACAAGTTCTTTGAAGCTGACCTGCTCATGGTCTTTTCCATTTACACAGTCAAGAAATGGACTTGAACCAGCAACTGTGAACATTGCAGTGGCCTAAGCAAATAAACTATATGTAATTTCTGTGTTAATTATTTGTGTTAAGAGTTTCAAGTACTGTAGCACATGTCCTCACATGCCAATATTAACATTAATTTACAAGGTTTAGAACAGAGAAAACCAGTGACAGAGGAACCTACCTATTCACCACTCTGATAATTCTTAAGCAAACTGAGTGCTGAAATGGTAGATTGAGTGTTTTGTCTTTGTCTAAATGACTGCTGTGGTCTGAACATTTGTGTCCCCCACAGATTCAAATGTTAAAGTCTTAATACCTGATGTGATATTATTTGGAGGTGAGGCACTTAGGTCTTTAGAGTAGACCCCTCATGAATGGGATTAGTGCTTTTATAAAAGAGGAAGGCCCCACAAAGACTTGTTGCCCACTCCATCATATGAAGACAAGGTAAGAAGGTGCCTGCTAACCAGCCTTCTCCCAAAGGCAACCATGCTAGTGCCTTGATCTTGGGCTTCCCAGCCCCAGAGCTGTGAGAAACAAATTTCTGTTGTTTATAAGGCACTCAGTCTGCTGCATTTTGTTATAGGGTCCAAATGGACTAAGATAGTATGGGACAACTGTTTTTGGATCCTTGTGTCTTCTGAGAATTCTGAGAGTTGCTTCATATTTACTGAAATTAGGCAATGGGCCTATGTGGGTGGGCAAATAGTGTGAAAGAACATTTCCTTAAGGCCAAAGATGAAGATAATTATTTCCTATTGGCAATTGTTGACAGTAATATATGGTGTGAAATATCTGAGGGGCTATTCCCAAAAATCTATTACTATACTTTTAAGGAAGATTTTTTTCCCCCTATGTATCTCTACTTCATTTCTTGAAATTTTTTGTCATTATGAATGATTAGGAATGTATTTGATTCAAAACAAGTTTGAGAAAAGAAGAAGGGTACTATAGTTAGCTACTGGTAGAAATAAAGTATTGGAGAGATAAGCCAATGAGGAAAGATCAGTTAATGTTTCTTCAGGCATATAACTGAAGAGTGGTGACCTTGTAGAAAATGACATTGAGTCGGGACTTCAGTTGTGAGAAGGAGCCACCCATGAACAGGTGTGAAGGAGAAGGGCTTTCCAGGGACAGGGTCTGCTGAGCACCAGGGATCACAGCAGAAAGTGAGGTCAGAGTCTTGAGCAGAGTCCAAACATGACTGGGTAATGGGCTTGGGATTTCATTATGAGGACGGAGTGGAATCAATTGGAGGGACCTAAGCAGGGGAGTTATTTATAGTTAAATTACCGTTTTGAATGACATGTGGGGAGTTGGAAAGGCACATGGAGGGAGGTCTTTAAGGAGGACAATGACCTATATTGTTACACTGCCTGTAACTACTTGGAAATACTTCAGTACCCACCTTGCCCATGACCTCCAAGTGGCTGTTAACCTATGAGTGTGGTAAACTAACAGTTAAACTGCCTTCACCAGGAATGCACACCCACAGAAAGGAGATAGCATATGAAAAACATGAACCAGCTACTACAAACTCTTCCATTATGACTCTCTGGGCTTCCCTGGAGGATTTGGTAATTAACATAAAGCAATATTAAAAATAAATTTTCATTCTGGGAAAGAGTGATGTTCAAAATAGATGGATTGGCCTTCTTGAAGAAGCAAGGCCAGCACTGAAATCCTTCAGAGAAGGGTCCGCAGTTTAATGAACCTGTTCTCTGAGGTTCCACTGGCCTCCCAATGGACATCTCGTTACTAGAATGCTCTCACATCTGCGTTAGGAGATCCTTTCCTAGGGCACATTTAGAGAGCCTCAGAGACAGAGACCAGGGCTCCACCAACTCCACGGGCTGGTGGGAAGGCAGGCTCATGCTCCGGTACACTAATAAATGTTCGCATTGGAGGCAGCTGTTAGGATGAGTGCTTTTATAGTTACTTTTCTCTCAATGATATTATGTTCTCCCTATCTCTAACCGCTATGAAAGACAAAGTGCACTGGACAATTAGGGAGATGATTTTATTTAGGCTATTGCAATAGGGAGAACTTACATTAATGAGGAAATTCTCAAAGGAAAGGAAGAAAGGCTAAGGTTTTATAGAGGCAAGTGAACAGGAAATCATCTATTTTGGGATTCTTGAGGAAGGACAGAGACCAGACTTATCTCAGACTATGCAGGGCAGGTGGTCCTTTGAGGTTTCTTAGAAAACAAGAGGGTGGGAAAATTTTCAAAAATAAAAGAGTGAGGTGATTTCTTAACCACCCGTTTTCCAAGAGCATAGGGCTCAAGTAAATTTCAACATTGTCACCATTGAAAGCTAAAAATGATATTGGCCCTGTTCATTTTCAACACAAGAAAGAGGTGATCTTGGCCTGTAGGAGGGGTGAGGCAGTGGAGGAGAGGGGTGGATGGGATTGAGGGATATTTAGGTGACAGACCTAAGGGCACTTAGTCATTGGTGGGATGAATGAGAGTCAAGGATCAAGTGGAAATTTCTGGTTTGGAAATGAGTAACTGGCAATGCCATATCCTAAAATACCAAACATGGATAGGGAACAGATTTAGGAGGAAATAATGCTGAGTTCAATTTAGTCTTTACTGAGGTCTATAATGTTCACCTACCATGTGGTATCTGACATCGATGTCTCCTAAGTAATTGAAAAGGAACCATAACATCAAAGGTCAGTATGGAAGTTAGTAAAAGACCAAGGATCACTTGCTTCTCCCACTTTATAACTTGATCTACTCACTGGAAGATATATAGATTACAACACATCTTTCCTTTCCAAATGTGTTAACAATGCTGAAGGGGCAAATTAAGGTCTTAATGAAATTGATTGCCAATTTCCAAGAAACAAGAGAAAGTCAGTCTAAAGTGCTTGCACAATCGAAAATCATGCAAAAATGTAAAACACAGATTTCCCACTTTGAAGAGTAATAAATGCAGTCTCTTAAAGCTTTGCCTCCTGTGGCCTGGCTCTCTATCCTTTGCACTCTCTGACCCACCTGGAAGCATGCATCTATTTCTGGGTTGCTGAGAGAGGAAATCAGCCTACTTTTCCTACAAAAAATGAAAACTCATTCCTCCCGTAAAACATACAATTCCTGCAGAACAAGTCTGTGTGATAAGACTTGAAAATACAAACAGCTCAGCCTGAGGGCCTGACAGTGGAATTCCAGGCTCAGACTCATTAGCTAATTATAATAAGTCACATCAGCTGTTACTTAAAAAATGTATTGCCTGTTGAATGAGATTCTTAAGAACATTAGCATCTAATTTTCTGAATGATAATACAATGTGCTGGTGTTTTCAGCTGTGTCAATAGGCAACGTGTGGTGCAGAGTTAAAGTAATTTTTGGTGCAGGAAAAAGGCATCTGCACTGAGGGCAGGAACTTTGGTTTTATTCCCAACTGTAACTGAACAGCTTCAAGACCTTGTGCATGAAGCTTAACCTTGGGGATTTGGTTTCCTTGTCTCTAAAAGAGGTATTTTTTGATTTCACAGTCTTCAGATTTCAGATTATTCTAATCGAGTCTGCACTAAAAAAAAAAAATTTAGAAGAGGTAAGCTCATTGGTAAAATTATATTTGATATTTGAAGAGAGTTAAGCAGATCTGTTGGTGAGGCGTGTATTAATGTGAACACACATGTCCACACATGTTTTGACAAATTAATTATGGAATGTTTGGGGGTAAAGAGCATTAGAAAAGACTGAATATTGCTCATAGATCTTTGTGTTCTAAATTGTATGCTTTTACTCTCTGTCATGATCCTCTGCATCAATGGGAGAATTCCCCAAGCTTCCTTGCTCTTGATTTCTGTGAGCTTTAGCTTACAGCTCCAGGTAGAGGATTCCAAACTTGGAGTCCCTTATTCCTTCTTCACTCTGTAGTTACTTGGCTACATCTAGCCTGGAAAATGAGAAAGCAAAGAGAAAAAAAGAATGAAAAAGGAAATGGAACAGGATATCCAAGATCTATGGGAGAACTACTACAGAAGGTGTAATGTGTGTAATATGGGTACAAGTGGGAGAAATAAGAGAGAAAGTTGCAGAAGAAATATTTGAAGCAATGATGACTAAGAATTTTCCCAAAGTAAGATCCCGGAAGCTCAGAGGACACACCAAGAGGCCTATCAGATCCAAACTTCAGAAAATCAAAGATAAAGAAAAAAATAATCTTGAAAGAAGCCAGAGAAGAAAACTTTTTACCTGAAGAGGGGTGACAATAAGAATTACATCTGGCTTCTCAAAAACAAGTCAAGCAAGGACAGTGTGGATTGAAATAAAAGTGTTGTGAGAAATACAAAACAAATACCCAACAACCTGGTTTCTGTACCCTGAGAAATTATTATTCAAAAGTGAAGGAGAAATAGACTTCCTCAGACAAACAAAAATTGAGGGAATTTATTGCCAATATACCTGCATTGCAAAAATGTTTTAAAAAGTTCTTCAGAGAGGAAGAAAATGACATCCAAAAGTTTGGTCTGCATATAAGGAAACGAAAGCATTGGAGAGGGTATAAGTGAAGGTAAAATAAACACTTTTTCTTTTTTATTCTTATTGTTGAGCTTAAGAGTTCTTTATATATTTTGGATAACAGCCCTTCATCAGATACGTTTTGCAAACACTTTCTCCCAGTCTGTATGTAGCCTGTCTTGTCATTCTTTCAACAGTGTGTTTAGCAGAGCAGAAGTTTTTAATGTCAATGAAGTCTAGCTTACAAATTATTTATCTCCTAGATCATGTCTTTAGTGTTGTATCTAAAAGTCATCAGACTTTGTTGTATCCAAAGTGTGGGGAAAATGGAAGTTCCTGTGGCCAGTATCCTCACCTGAACCTAAACTACTTGGTGATGCAATTTGCCTATTGCTAGGCTAATGGTTCCACAGCCGTTGGCAATAAGCTATTATTGACTGAGTCACTATATAAAGAGCTCTGCCCAGTGCTCTGGGTGGAGGCAGAGATGAAGGAGGATTACAGACCTGTGGACTATTGGGTGCAGACATGATTCTAGTGCTTGACCCTCGCTAAGAGAATAAAGCTGGGTATAAACCCTTTTACCCTCAAAAATGTTCCATTGTCATTCTTTGGTCTCACTGAATCCATAGTGAACTTGCTGGGGGCTGAAATTCTCAGGAAAGACACAAAGTCATCTGAATTTCTCCTGTTGTCTGATTCTAGGAGTCCTATAAATTGACATTTTACATTTATTCCCACTGGAGTTCCTATCTCCATAAATGTCCACCCCAAACTCCAGCAATTCCAGTTAGGCTCTCCAACTGGAGTACTGGTTCCTGGGGAGGTTTCTGCTCAGGTCAGTTGTAATTCTATCTTCTTGTCTGTCTCTAATTTGGTGGGCAGCATTTTGCCCTGTGACCTGACTTCTTTGATGGATCTAAGAAGAATGACCGACTTTGCAGTTTATTCCATTTTTTACCTGCTGTTGGGATGGAGTGGTAACTTCCAAACTCCTTACATGTTGGACCAGAAACTAAAAACCTGAATGTGGTATTTTTAAACTGCAATTTAAATAGTCATTTTGTTTAAGGATGTATAAAGTCATCTGACATAATGATGACCAGTGAGAAGATCATCTGGGCTTTCCTCTCTGACATCCTCTGAGTCTGTGAGTCAGGCCCAACCCCCTCACCATTCAGGTCTGTAAGGAGATGCTGAGCAGCTCAGATTCCTTTGTGGGTTTTTTTAGATATGAGGCATCTTTACACATTTGATTTGAGCCGTGATTACAATTCTCTTCAGCTAAATATGCCTATCTGTCATGGACCAGCTGGACCTAGGAATTCTTGTACATGTCATAAGATCATGTATAATTCCATCTTTAAGTCTTTTTGACTAATTCCAATTTTCTAGCTATGTGTGAAGGCCATACTCACAGGTATTTCAAGGTTAAGTAAAATACCACAGAATGAGTAATAGTAACTAATATTTATTGAGTACTTACAATATGCCACATGCCCAGTCCTTCATGTGGAGTATCATCTTGGTCCTCATCGTGCTTGGAGGAGGGAGGCAATAAAAGCAGCCTCTATTTTGCAGGGTATGCTCAGTGTTAATATGTGCCCGGAATCGTGCTGAGCGAATCCTCCTAGCAATCCTACCAGGGTTTTCACTAATGTTAGCTGGTAATTTATCATGCAAACCAGGACACTTTTCAGAGCTGAACGGACTCACTATTCATAATTGGACCTATGAGCATAAATAGATATTCTCAAGGGCAAACTGGGGCATATGGTCCCTTCAGTTGTCAACCTTCTTTTACAGAGGAGAAAACTGAGATGAGAAAAGAAAAGTAGCTTTCCAGAGGATATATCCTAATATGTGGATTTGATTTGATTCCAGGTATATTGGAGTCCATGGCCTACCATTAGTCTCACCATGCTGGGATAGACCAGTTAGTGGTGCTTGCAATGAATTTCCCAAGTGTCTACCCTCAAATAACCTTATAATTTTTGTCATCAGTCTGCCTTCAAAAGCAAATTCCCCTGTATTTGACCATGTACTAACATCAGTGACTTTAGAGATAAGCTAATGCAAGCTTAAAGATCTACGAAAATGAGGATTATACTTCACTGGAAATGCTCACAATAGCAGATTTTTTTTTTTCAAGGAGAGCCTAATTACCTTTCGAAATTCCAAAAATGTCAAACTGATTACGGTGTATGCTTTTTTTATAACATCACATGCACCGAAGTTATTTTGGGATAATGAGCAATTTTAATCTTGCTTAATAAAAGCTATTCACAGGGCACTTTAGGAGGGGATATGCATATAAGTAGTTTTACTAAACCACTTTCCCCCTTCAGTGGCATTTATTCAAGAGTATGCAAATTCTTCTAAAACTGGCAGCTAAATTTAGAAATCAGAAGGGCAGAGCTATGGACTTGAGTAAATTTTCTGTTCTTTAAGAACATACCTGACAAAAGAAAGTAAAATTGCATCTTGAATTTCATGTATCTATGTGCTAATCAAAAGCAGAGATCTGCTGAGTTTTGAAATTGAATTTGAGTTTGAATTCAGTCGAGTTCAATTAAATTTTTAAAAGATTTGTTTAAATCATTTCAGGCAATATGATGAAATAATTATCAAAACATGTTTTAAAAGAAAAAATGCGTAAAGAATATTTTTTAAAGAACATTTTAACTTTTCAAGCAGAAATGGGAAATTATGGCAATACTTGAATCATAAGGGAGTTTAAAATAAACATCTTGAATGATAAGAGATTTGTCTTGCTGGCTAACTGGTAAGAATTCATAGAACAATACAGCAAGATCAAGAGACTGAGGAATTCATGACCTCGTTTTGAGATGGAGAGAAGTGGGCTCACTCTAAAATTCCCATGGTTCAAACAAGCCTTCCAGACGTATTACCTGCCCACTGTCTGCTCTAGCCCTTTGCTTTCCGAAATCCTGCCAGTATCAGTGCTCAGACTTTCATGAATGAGATAGGTTTGTGAAATGAGAACCACACAAGGTCAGGCCTATCTGGTCTGATGCAGGCAACAGGGAGCATAATTTTCTATTGGGATTTTATCTTCTGTTCTGCCAAAGATTTCTGCCTCTTCCAAATAGTAAAGAGATAAATGCCCAAACAAGTGATAAAGGAAAAGGAGGGGACTTATCTGTGACTTCCTGTCTTGTGGTCTTTCTGCTCTTGGGGAACTTATCTTGGGTGATTCACCTAATCATTTAATATGTTATGATTTTCCTACTTACTCCCAATCCTTGGTTTCTGTTTCTCTATCTATCTTGATTTCAAGACCTCAGGATTTTATAGGAGTTTTTTAAGAATTCATGCTTGCATTCAAGGCCCACGGTGTCCTCTCGACCATTTTAATTTACGCATCAAGTATTATGCACATCGGCTGCAGTGCAAGCTCTCTGACTCTGGGAAGCAGTGGTGAACACAAAGCCCTCAGGAAGCTCAGAATCTTCAGTTCTTCCTTTCTGAAAGCACTTCCCTTGCTTCCGTCCTTCCTGTATGGACAGGGCTACTCCAGGGTGTGAAGATTCTTCCTTGCTCTTGATCGCCTCCTCTGGCCAAAGTAAGCCTCTTTTCATTCTCCCTCACACTGGCTCTATTTAAGGACCTGGAACATCTATGGCATTAGCTCCCTCTATGACCAAGGCTTCCTTTCTTGTCAAAGAGCACAGATTAATATGAGCCTAGTCAGTGGATCCATTGATCCCTAGAGATCATTAGATCCTCCAAATGTTCTGCAACATTTTTCCCATATACCTAATTAGTGCTAGACACATCACTGGTGCTAGAAATCTCTCACAACCAGCCCATGAGCTCTCCCAGCTACGTCCCTGATACTTTTCACTGATCCTCTGATAACATCACTGGACAACAAGTTCCAGAAAGGCAAGCACGACAGCACTGTGAAGCTAAAATTGAACTTATAGATGACTTACTCCACCCTGTGGATGAGGAAACTGGGGCCTGGAGCAGCAGAACGATTAGTTCAGAGGCCCTAGTATTGCAGTGGGTCTACCTGAACTGGCCTCCAGGTCTTCTGATTTAAGGGCTCTCTCTCTCTGTGTCCTTCCTTAGACAGGCTTCCCGAGAGCCACTGAAAATATGGCACATTTCTTCTCAGTTCCATTTCCACACCAAGGCCCCTCACAGGGAGCATGGTCCCCAAGGAACATGTTGTTCTTGGTCTTAGCCCTACTGCGGACTTTCCTGCCCTCAGAAAACTCACACACCCTGGTTTTGCTGTCCATGCACCGAGTACTGCACTTTACATTGCTGGTAGGATAAATAGGATACTTGTTGCATGTCCAAGATGTATAGAGGAGAGGAGGAGATCAACACCACCTCCTCTTATAGCTGCCCCTCCCAGGGACCCCCCCAAAGATGCTTCTGGTCCCTCTTCTGAACTTCTAAATAACCCTGTTGTGATGCTGAGGTACAGAAAGCTCAGGGATTTGTCTAAGATCTCACAGCTAGGAGGACACGAACTGGGATTTAAACCTTGGCTTTCTGTCTTCAAGTCCAAAACCCAACAATATCAATACCAGGCTTTCTCTAACTGCAATTCCTTTTAAATAATTCTTTTGCTCTCCTTCATCCTCTCTGGCTAGGAACAACTCCTTTGTTCTCATAAATCAGGTCTTAGTTTTTTATAGTGAGTGTGATTCCTCAACACACCTTTTCTCACATAGCACCCTTTCAATGTGGCTTCCCAACACCATTATCCAGAAGAAAGTAAAGTGGAAAAAACAAGAGACAATAGTCAAGCCAGTGAGTATCTTTTTTTTCCCCCTTGTTTGTAAAACTGTGATGGAAATACTGTCTACAGATACAAAGCTGAGAAGGTTACATGACATCAGCCATGGGAATACACTAAGCTGTGTGCCTAACACATAACTGGTACACTATGAAGTTTTTTTTCCCATGATCCAGAGAAAAATCCAGTCCTATGCCATCTGTCTTTGAGAAAAAGAAACACAAAGAGGAAAACCCTCTCCAATTTACTGAAATGAACATCAGCAATCGTTATTGTAAGATAGAATTCATTTTGATATCCTTGGAGAGGGAAATCCAACAAAGTAAAGATGGGAGAAAAAACTGTCAGTTCTGTTTATTCTTTAATTTTAATATAATTGTTTTTACTTATAAAAGCAAGCATGCTCATTTATAGAAAAATCTGGAAAATTCAGGAAAAAAATAAATCATAATATCATAATATCATCCTCCAAACACAGAAGACAGTTGACATCTGGTGTGCACATTTTTGATTCTTTCTATCTCTAGGTTATAAACAGGGTTGCTGTACTCAGCTATGCAAGTGGCCTACTGTGCCATCCTGGAAAACACCACCCACATAAACTACTATGTCCCTGATGCTCTCTGGGGTTGTGTAACATAGCTGCACCACAGGCCACATACATCTGTATACATGTGCATTTTTTCTTGTAATTGTAAAAACTGTCCATATGACACTGAATTTTACTCCATATGATAATGTATTTTACTTTATAAGAACTGCTTCAAAAACATTTTTCAGAAGCCAAACACTATCCATATAAGCAATTGTGTGATGTACTTCAACACTGCATAATTTTTAAAACTTTAGCATTTTCCAAATTTCTACAATTAGTAGTACCTTTTTGATGAACATGTTTGAGTAGAAAGCTTTCCCCTGTGCTTCAGAATTTCTTTAGCACACCTTCTTTAGTACACATTACTATGGTTAAAAAGTAAAAACTTTGTGTAGTGTTACTAGATTACTAGATTGCTTTTCAAAAGAATTGTAACTATTTGTATACCTCTTTCCGAAGGGGTATGGAGGTTTCATGTTAGTAAATTCCCATGTTTTCTTAAAGACAAATTTAACTTTAGCTTTTACCTAATATTTTAAAGCAAATCTGGTTTGTCCTCCCAGCACAAAGAGGGAAGTCTGCTGAGAAAAATAGTAGCAGACATAGTATATCTGGCTTCAAGTGAGAACCCAAAGGGCTAGAAAATCCTGGTAAAAAGAATTTAATTCACTTGGCCAACCTTCCTCCTGTATTTGAAGGTCACACATTTATAGACAGATACCAAGAAAAAATAAATGAATAGCACACTTTCTCCCTAGGTTAACATTATTAAGACTTGTTTACAAACACAGGCCTGTGTGTATTTGAGGAAGGTTTTTATGCTCTTTCGGGCTTTGGGCATAAATTCTAAGAGAGGCTATAAAAGTAGGCACAAGCCAGTTGTTCAGTTTACACCCTTGCTACTCAAAGTGTGGTCTTGGAACCAGAAGCATAGGCATCATGCAGGAGCTGGTTAGAACTACAAAATCTCAGGTCC